>VYZP01031763.1:0-24272 GCA_013400635.1 Hypocryptadius cinnamomeus | reverse complement strand
CCCTAATGTGGGCTAGTGGCAGTGACTTAATGAATTTTCGCTTCTTTCCATAAGAACTTTTACCAGAAATACTTCAGTAATAGGATAGAACTGAATATAAGTGGAATATAAATGTTGCACAGTCGAAATGCCTGCTTTGATGGAAGGGGGCAGAATTACAAATGTCAGATATTCCAAACTGTTTTGAGATGGCTGGATTCATTTGAAACAGAACTCCATTGCAGAGAAACAGCCTGGGGGTAGATTGATCTTGTTTACCTAGTGCTATGTTTCTTCCATAGCTGTTTGTGCAGAAATTTACCCATGCAGGACTGTATGCATTGGGAAGGTTGGTTTGTTTTAAATCATTTCACTGATTTTCTTTAGAGTATCCAGTTTGTCAAAGAGAAGGAAGGGGAGGGGGAGGGGGTGAAGGAAGGAAAGAAATGTTGCACTGCTGCTTAAGCTTTAAAAGGGAAACTTGGTATTCTTTTAAGCCTCAAAATGTTTCAATGCCTCAGCAGTGTCCCAGTGCAATTTGTTGCATCACCCGAAAGAAATATTTGGTATTTTTCATTCCTAAATTGTAGATGTATTCAAAGGACCCAGTGTAAGAGGTAACATCCATACCAGCATGCTGTGGTTTGTTATTTCCCACATTCTGCTGAAAGAATGTCAAAATGGTGCTGCCACACAGGTTCCAGCATCAAAGAGTGCTTCCCTCACCCGCACACTCTGCTGGGGGCCTTGGGGGTAAAAGGGAAGAGAATATGAGTTTCCCTGTGACAGCATTATTCATAATGATTTATTCTCTCCATTACTGTGGTTCTTAGAGGCCACGTGTAAAGATCGAGGCTTAATTGCACTTGTAGTCATGAGGTAGAAAAAATCAAGCGTCACCCTGAAGACCCTTGTAAATAAAACAGCTTTGCTGGTCGCAAGTCAGACAGGTGTGTGAGGTGGAAACAGGAGAGAAGGTACAAGAAAGAACAGAGGGGGAAGTTTGCTGCACAGTAAAATGTGTACAGAAACTAACGAAAAGCGTACTTTGCACGAGTGTCAGGCGCTGAAATAAATCTCACCAGCCTCTGAAGAAGCGTCAAGACTGAGGCAGAGTGGCTGGACCTAGTGCTTGCTGAGAGAATTAACAAGCCTGGCAATAAACCCCTGGGTAATAATGGCTCTGAAGAGTTACATTTGCTTTGGAATTTACTTTTATAAAAGCATGAAATTTTATGTGTAAACAAGATCTATAACCACCTATACAGAAGTAAAGATTTTTAGTACCTCTGAGAATGAAGGACTGTTCTGTGTGCTCCAGCAGGACAGAACTTGTATTAGAGCTGTAGGACGAGAGCTCAGTGAGTAATTCAATATTAGTTATTTCATAAGCTTTGTCCTTGGTGAACATAAAATATTATTTTCTTGAATCGATTTATTATATGACCTTTTTTTCCTTTTTTTCCTTCCTTCCAATATGCTTCTGCCAAACTTACTCTTAGCATTTCCTCGGTCACCCAGATGCCACACCAGAGGATGTAGCTGGGATGTGGGAGCATTCCCAGCCTGGGTCAGGGAGGGACCAGCCCTCTGTATTGTCAGGAGAGCTTGTCCTCACCACCTTCCTCTGCCCTTCTCCTGTGTGAGGACCCACAGAGTCGAGTCCCTCCTCTTCAGCTGGCAACAAAAGAAAGAATGAATTAGGGAAGGCAAAAGATTTTTTTTCTGAAGTCCTTCTTATGTTTTTCTTCTGGGAACACTGGAGTCTGAGTTATGTTCAAGAGTAGCACAGATAAAGCTGTTGCCTTCAGCAAGAACACGCTGAAAAGCAAACTTGCTGGAATTACACTTTTGGTTATTGCTCCCATGAAGCAACAGCCTTGTGAACCTGGTGATAAATCAGGGCCCAAAGCCCACAGCGATTATGAGGTAAAGTACAGAAAAAAAAAACTGCAAAGGAAAAAGCCAAGACAATGAAGAAGGCATTGATTTGATTTTGATAGCTGCTAAACAAAATGGGCTGACAAAAAACATTAATGCCCCTTTCAGACGCCTCTGTGGGAGGTCAGCTGCCAAACAAGAGAGGAAATGGTGGGGGTGCATTGTGTGTTTGCTATAAGACTGATGACTTCTTGTGCTTGATGGAGCCAGACTTGCTTGGTAGGGGATGATCTGGCATATCAGAGAGAGAGCTGGGCTCTTGCTTTCTGGTGAGGAACCCTGAAGGAGAGACAATGGAAAAATGTTGCTTGCAGTGGGCGGGCAGCACTGGGGAGGGCCTGGGCTATGCAGCTCTCCCAGGAGGTTTGCTGGGATCACCTGAAGATGGGCTATGCTTGTGCAAGGCACAGGAGTCCTTCTCAGGGAGTAGTGTTTGTGGCAGGTTTACTTGTTAATCTTCCTCATTTTGGTTTTCCTTCACTCCTTCAGGATCAAAATATTCTTTTTGGTGTCTGTTTACATTTACAAACTTTTCTAAGACCGTAAACAATCTCATTCCTTCTCAAAATAGTTTCCACCTTGTCCATGGTTCGAGATGCCATTTGTGTCACAGTTAATCTGTATAAGTTTTTACCAAATAAGTAAGATACTGTTTGGAGACAGTGGGACCTTTCTGCACAAACTCAAGTTATTTCAGTAAGGGAGAAAGAAAGAGCAAATGGAAATCAAGCATTTTATTATTGATAATGGCTAGTGAAGATGGCTAAAACAGGATGCTGGCTACAGCACTGGTTCTTTCTTCTGTTTTAACATCTTTGCGGCTGGCAACTTGAAAAACTCAACTAAATTCTGCTGTTATCAACAAGACAAGTTTAATTACAATGCAATAAAGATAGCTTAGCTAGTTTTCCAGTGGTACTTAGCTGACTGGATAGAGGAAGCCTGAAAGAATATTTTTCCCATTCATTTTCTTCACATTCTTCCACTTTGTTTTCACATTGTGCACTGTAGAAAATTGTTTGCAGTCTGTCTTGTGTGAGTGACAGAGTATCTTAAAATACTGTGGATTTTGATAGCAAGTCATTGGCTTGTTTACTCAAGTGTTGCCTGGTGGGCCCGAGACCCACATTTCACAGATCCAGTACCCCTAATGGGAACTTTGTCTCTAAAACTCTCCTCTACTTTTAAATACCCAATTTGCTTCTATTTCATGTGAAAAAAGATAACCTACAGAAGGTTACTTGAAAAAAATTTTCTTTGACTGCAGATACCTGATATAGAAGTCTGAAAATTACTAATAGAAGCAACTTAAGTGAGATTGCTGAGTGTTTTTTCAGAATATGTTACCAAATAATGTAACAAATTACTTCTGTCTAACCAATGGGCCCTTCCTTGGCAGCAAAGTTGACTTACAGGACTTCTTTGTGATCCCCATCCTCCCTTTGCTTCCTATTGCACATTTCACCAGAATTTTCCGTCTTGCCTGTGCCCACAGTAGTGTTTTGGGGTAGTGCTATAACCTTCCTGACATGATCTGAATTACAAAGCTTTAGAAGACATTAAGAGTTGATTATTTTTACCCATCACTTCCCCAATGCAGTTTGTAATAAAACATCAAAAATTATCAGTGTATCCAAGAAAACAGTGATCTGTTTTCCCCATCCCCAGGTAATGGAGACAACATTCTCTTAGGCACTAAGTGCTACTGGTGCCTGCTCTAATCTCCCTCCTTCTGACAGTTATCTTTATCCTTAACCCAGCTACTGCTTGCTGGGTTATTCCCTTTTCCGTTTTCATTGCCTTCCTTAAACATCTGATAAGGAAGCATCTTTTGCAAGTGCACACAACTGGTGGCTTCCAGGACTTTTATTTCCAGTACTTCATCAGAACAATGTTAATGAGGCATGAAATCATGCTGACCAGGAGATGTATTCTAAGCAAATTCTGCTCCAAAATAAGCAGGCATCTGTGCCTGATGGAGCACTGGAAGTTGCATGGCACAAGGAGGGCCTTGGAGAGCCATATGTTTGAAGGCTGGTGGTGACATTTCTGCTTCTCTTCCTTATATGGTTCATTACTACAGTTTGTTTGCTTTCTTAATTGTTCTCTCTGTTGCTGAGTCTCTGTGGACGGTAAAATATGTAAAACAATGAGCACGAGTCAAGGAAAATGAAGGGTTTGACTGTATTGTTGTAGATAGCAATATGTGAAATACGATGAACTACAAATTAAAGGAATCCACTGTATGTTAAGCTAAATCCTAAGCTGGTAGTAACTTAAATGCTTTGTTCATACTATAATTTAATATTTCATAGCAGCAGATTTGCTCTATAGCAGTGTAGTGCCTAAGGCACTTGCACAAGAGTGCATGCACCATAGCAGTTCCAGCAGAAAGGAGCTTGTTTTGTCTGAGCAGGCAAAAAGTCTGGGGACAAGGGAATATTTTAATTCTTATTCCACAGAAGAGGCAGACTGGAAAATAACAGACTTGCCCGTAATCTCCCAGAGTCTTCATAAATGTGGTGGTGATTTAATCTCCTGACTGTGATTTTCATCACAAATTCTGAACTAATCAATAACATGTTTATTTGCTATCCCATAATTGCAGCAGTATTTTGTTGTTAAATACCCTGCAGTGCCATTAAAAACTAGATTATTTAAGAATTGTAACTAACATGAGCACTTGAGGCATTTCTAAAGGAAATAGTGTGTGAGCTGTTCGATATAAGTAACAATAAAGTACTTGATTATCCAGCAATGCAAACCTGAAATCCTGCCTGAAGGACTTTGGAGAAAGCCTGACAGTGTCATACCACTATGGCACATCCTCTTCACTACTCTGCAGGGCACTGTAAAGTGGATGCAAAATGAAACAAAAGATTAAAAAGGAAAAATAGACTGGTGCTACCTTAATCTGAGGCCAGGAGCAAGAACATGCCCCTGTGTCCTCTTGTGCCCTGAAACGCAGGCACAGCACAGAAGGGGAAATTCACAATGGCAGGTTGCAGCTTTGAAACTCCAAATTCAGCATTAAAGAAAATTGAAACGTGGCTGAGTAGGCTGGTGGCCCACTGGAGTAATCACCTGCAGCTGTGTTTTCAAACAAATGCTGGGATGAAAGCCACAGGGTGACCAACAAAGGGACAGAAAGCTAATTTTCCACCTGCCTTTTGTTATAAATAGTGATAAACTGTGACTGCGGTCCTAGAGGCAGAACACTGCAAAGAAGTGAATTCTGTGGCAGAAATGATGCGTTAAGACACTTTGGGCAAAACAAAAATCATTGTTGTGCACCCCCCAGCTCCTCCTCTCCCCAGTCAGATTAAACCACTGGTACTGCATCAAGATGCAAAGAACTGAAGCTAACCAGCTAGGCAAAGATTTAGCCAACATAGGAAATGTCTATGGATAGTTTTCCGAATCCCAGCTGTTAAAAAAAATTACAAACTGAGGTGACATATGGATATTGCAGCATTGTTTCTGCTTTCTGCATAGGAATGGGGCTTTTAATTGGGTTTTCAGTATGTGTGCTTGCTGTTCGAATTGTGTTTGGATAAACCTGCTGGGAAGTTTGTTTTTAATGTATTGTTTTAGCAATGTTCTTGTTTTCTAACATTCTGGTAAGATCGATATTTAATGGCTTTGAAGGCACTCAAGTAATTTTATTTACAACTGTGAACGAACATTTTGGGGAACTGTTCTTTTTTAGTTGCCCTTTTTCCCATTTGGTTATCAATATGATGGAGATAAGAAGACTAATCCTGTTCATCTCCTATTGATTTTGGACTAAGTGAGCAATCAGCCCCTGTAACTCTACTCCTCCACATGCTCAAATAACATCTGTAAAAGCAGAGATGTAGTAACAGATGTGAAGGCCAGATACAGCTACATCACTTTTGCAAGGGAAGCATTTAATTAAAAAAGAGGAAATTAAGTGAGTATAGAGAGTAGTTTGGGAAGGTTAACTGAACTATTTGCACTCTCGAAAATGATAGCAACTGAAAACATAATTTCTCTCTTAACCGGTTTGGGAATTCCTCTCTGTCGAAAACTTGACTGGGGTATATGAAGCAATTAGTGCAAATATACTGCAACATTAGGGAGCACAAGCATATTTTTTTTTTAATTTTACAACAATAGAAGCCACCAAACACTCTTATATATTACATTAATGAGATAGATTGCTACTTTTAATGGAGCCTCTGTGCTCTGCACTGCACTGTATGCAGATTTGCTAGTTAATAAGCCCGAACAGTGTTTCTGTTCATGGAAAATGAATCTGAAACATTTGTCAGATTATCTGCTTGGCATGCCTGACTGGTGTCTGGAGTGGCACTTTGCTAATGTGCTATTACTCAGTGTCATTAACCCGCAGAAGTGATTGAAAGGTGAATTTATATTTGCATCATGCTGCTCAGAACAGGCGGTGCTCTGGCTTAATCTGGTGTCCTGTGAAATGGTGCTGCACAGGATAAAACAAACCAAGCATCTCACAAAGTGTATATTCCTAAGTCTTGGTGGCTTTTTTTCACTAGAGGAATATCCTGTTGTGATTGTGGTAAAATGCAGGCATGAAGTTGCCTATGGAAACATTTGCTTGTTAGCTGTCTGTTCAACATAGTTAGAAATCCAAAGTTTTTATAATTCCTGTGAAAAGCTTCTGATTGCTTTACCCATCAGCATTAAAACCACATAAAATATTTTGGCAGCTGGATTATACATAAATAGCTTTGAAATATTGCATTAAAAAAGAGGGGATTGGTCTGGGAAATGCAGAGCTGATTATTTTTTCTTATTGATTAGGAAAGTGTATCTGTTTGCATGCAAGTAGATTACTTTTATCCTACAATATATTTCCTTCTCCACTGAAGAAAAAGAATTTATTTTCTTTTCTTTCTGTAAGTGAAACCATCATTATTAGTTTGTATCAAGTTAAATAACTGCTTCTTTTTTTTTTTTTGTTTGGTTTTTTTTGTGTGCCATGATGTTCTTACAAACAATATTCATTGCAAACGGTTTTTAATGCAGCATGAAAGTAAAACCACAGTCTTTTATTTGTCTGGATTTTGGAGCTGAAATGGTATTTGCTAGGACATGTTCAGGAGTGCAAGGAGATCCAGACCTATAAAACAGAATGGGTTTTTGCTTACTGAAAATATGGAAAGATGAGGGAAGAGAAAGCAACTGTGATGGTTCTGTATCTCTCCTGATTTGACTTCTTTCTGTTTGGTTTCACATCAAAGTTTGAGGCTTGAAATAATTTGTTTTTTGATTGTTTGGTGTTTTTTCCTTTTTATTTAATTATTTTATGTAGTCCTAAAATATTGGTATATTTTTCTATGTAAAAAGACAAAAGAATTTTTAGAATTTTTGCACCATGCTTCACAAAAGAGGAGTGTGACGCACTGTGCTAATCAGCTTTTGACACACCACAGAGTTGGAAATGGTTTCAAAACCCGATTAAATGGGGGTTTTATTCCCTATTTTGACAGCTCAGGTCTCCCACTCAGTCTGCAGACAAAATGCCCACCACTCCAGCAAGTTTCGGCCACGTAACTGTGCGCTGAGAGCTTGCACCCAAACACAACTGAGAAAGAAAATAGAGAGAGGTGTAAGTGAAGACTGTGACATTAATGACTCACTGTGACAATGAGCACAGAGCTGATCCTAAATGAGAGGTGTCAGGGTAATAAATGACTACTGGAAGCTGTGGTGACAGGCGCGTGTCCCGGATCGGGGTGTGGAGGAGCACAGCAGCGCGGTGCCGTGTGTGTGCTGGGACACTGCTTGTCCCACATCCCTTTAGGAGGCTGCACATTCTTACTCATTTCTCTTGTAGTAAGGATTAGTGCTGTTTCCATTTGTGAAGCTTAGCCCTTTTCCAGGGACTTGAAAAATAATGGACTCTCTGTTCTTCTCAATTAGTCCTTTATTTTCTTTAATCAGATAGAGACCAGTTTTCCGTCATCATTCCTTAATAATGAAAATGCACTGATGAGCCTAATTGTTATAATAATTTGACCTCAAACCCAGGAGCAGTCACCCCTGAATTTTATTGTTTGAAAAATGATAAATGCAATGCAACCTTGAATGTCTTTCCAGTCGTTGATTAGCTGTGCAGCCTAAGTACTGGGATTCTTCTGTGTGTTATTTTTGCTGTTATTGTATGATAAAACAAAGAAAAGAAATCCCGAGGAGTTCATCTACATTGACACATTAGATTACAAGAGCTTCTCCAGGGCATTTGTTCATCATGTATAGATAAATTCAATCTCTCACTCCTTTTCTTGTAATGGAAAGATTGCTGCAATGTGGGAGTTAATTAGCAGAGCTGTTTATGAAAAAAAAGGTGGGGGGGAGTTAGGCATGGGTAGATGGATGAATGGATAGTTGATGGATGAATAGATAGATGCTGGAATGATTTTAATTTGTTTAAAAAACCCAAGTGGACAGGGGAATGCAAAATTTGAGGTTTGCCCATATTTATAAAAATAAAATATTATTCACTGACAACCCTGGAAAAGTGTTGTACAGTGGATATTTTTCATTTTTCTGTGTGCACATGTGTTTTTGTTAGCCAAAAACACTGTCTGAACATTGTGTAATTCTACTCACTAACGAGCAATTCCCTTCATGTCACCCAATGAAAGCAGGATGGGCAGCACAGAAAAATGAAGGAAAAATAGCTATGAAGTTTAAGTAATGATTAAGTAGAACCTGAACTGATGGTGTAGTCTGTTAGTTGAATTGTTATTTCAATGAAGAAAATATGTTTTGTAACAGGCTTCATAAAGAGAAGGCAATGCTACTAATTTTGCCTTTTTTTAAGGCAAACCTGTGTAATATTTCAGCTCTATTTATTATTTTGTATATTACTCCATTTGGAAAAAGTTACAAACTTCAACTAATACATTTTCTGCATTTCACTGAAATCGGTATAAGGCAGTACTTCTACTTTAATGACTAATTCTGATATAAATCTGAACAGATTCAGACTTTTCTGTTTCTGGAGGGTCTCCATTCCCGGTTTGCATCCAAAGAGGAAACATCCTTGTGAACCAGCACAGTACATTGCTACTTGGATTTCCATTCCTCTGCTCTGACATTTATTTCATTTTATCTGCTTTTTAAAAAAAACAATTTTACAGAAATAAGTATAAAAATATTCAGTAGCTCCTGAAGTTAAGGAGTGATCTCATTAAATAATTTATTCCCATTTTAACTTCATCTTTGTAAATGTATATTTTTAAGAGTTAGTTGAAGCCTTTTCATTAGACTACATACATATATATAGGTTTAGCTAAATCTTGACTCAGAATCGCTTTTCATTACAAATATAAATGTTTAAAAAATACGCAGAAGTCTAAGGAGCACTACAATTTTTTGTAAAACCCATTAGCAGGATCCATACAGGTAACATTCCTTTAAGCTTCAAGAGGGAAAGTACAAAGTTCAAAGTCAAAATGCAGCAAAATTTGTTGTGAATGAACCTGTATAAGTGATATACGTAAACGTTTCAGACAAAACAGTTTTTGAGGTTGCATAGAAATACTTTAAAACTTGCTGTGAGATGAAATATGTTTCATAGTTGCCTTATTTTGTGTTGATCTGGAAGAGACTGTCCTATTGAATATGAAAGCAGCCTGTCCCCCAGCCTCACAATTATTTCATTCTGTGATGTAATGAAGAAAAGAGAATGGCTGTGCTCACGAGAAAGTTGAAGTATAGCTTAGGGAGAGTGTTCAAGAGGAAAGAGGACACTTTGCCAGAGTACGAACCTGCTTGTGCTGTTTGCTCCTCCATTGCCCTAACTGTGGTCTTGGACTTTTGTAGTTCTTCATGCCCTAGGCTGACCACACCTCATTTAGAAGCACCATCTCCCCCCGAGGCAGTCTTTTGAAAGAAACATCTCCCTGTGGCTTGTCGACACTTCCCCTGTTCTTGCTGCTCACAGCCAAATCTTTCTTTAGGGAGGTTGTAAGATGTCCAGCTGCTCATGGCCTTCTCACAAAAATGTCTCTCCCGTTTGTCCCATGAAGTTTTCCATTTCCTGAACCCGTCTGCAAGATCACCTTTTGGTCACAAACATATAGCATGGCTATACACTGACCATCATCAACAAATTGTGCCAAGTCCCCCACGTGCTTTCTATGCATAAATAGTAACAGAGAAAGTGAGAGTCTTTCTACTGGGATCTTGCCTTCAATAGACTTTAGTCAGGTTCACAGTGACCATTTATATGTAGGCCATGTTTTCAAATATTATCTGTTGATGCCCTTCTCACTAACAAAGGGAAGATCTTGAACCCATTTTCAAGGCAATAAACTGGTGAAACCCACTTAGGGGACACATCTCGCTATTGCTTGGAAAACTAAAACCAAGGTGGGGACTCCTTTCTTTGTCCACATGAGAAACCACCCATTGCTCCTTCTTGAGTGCTTGAGGGGCTCTCTGATTGTTAGATTTTAAATTTTTAATTGTTTTGTTAGCTTAACCTGCAGTTGACCCATACAAATTTCATTCAGAGTGGTGCCACTTAGTAGTAATGCATTTTCTGACACCCTGTAGAAATTACGCTGCCGGTGTCGCAGTCTGGCCCATCAGCCCAGGCGGGGCTTCTAGTGGGCTCATCCCCTGCCAGGGGCAGCCTTGTACAAGGCTGCTCTTTTATTATTTAGCACCTTGTTTATGGCATCGCACTTGAACCCTGGAACTTTTCAAGTCCACTTCCCAGGGGTTCAAGGGCAATTATTAACCCCTGCAATGCCAATAATCTCCGAGAAGCCAAAACTCTGTAGTTTCGTGTGTGCACCTAGCTGATGTGTACAAGGCATTTGCTTACTGCTTGACAACTTCAAATGAATTTAGCCCCTATTTTCTGCAACTCCATCAGACCCCATCTGTGGGAGTCTCACTGGGGGCCAGACACATCCCTTTGGATGCTCTTAGGTGTGGGCATAGACCCCTGAAGACAAAGCTTCCTTTAGCATTGTTTCTCTCAGGATTTCATTCTTGATGTTCTAATGCCATCATGTATTTTGATTCATTGCCTGAATCAATGAGGTATTATGAGAAAGAGGTATTTAGTCCCATTATTTCCAGCACTTGACAACATTTGGTACCAGTTTCTTCACGTAGAGCTTTTAAAAACTTTTTTTAAAAAAAATATACATGTTATAATGTAAAGAAGGAGAACTAAACAGGCATTACCACACTGGTTGCTTCTGACATTCACTGCTCCATGTCTTCTTGCAAACATGATCCTTTGGGAAATCAATTTTAATTAAAGAACCCCAAAACTCGACGAGTTACAATTAAAGGCCTCAGCATTTTGAACAACAAAAAGGAAGGCAGAATTCAGGTTTTCTTTTAGAATGCCTGAGAAATTAGAATATTTTACATCATGAAGTAGGAAAACTAAGATAGATTCATTAATGTTTTATTTTGAGCTTGAAGTTGCGACTCAGGAAAGCATCAGACAAGAAAATAATAATGCCAAGAGAATCTTGTTGATGAACAAGCAGAGTTCTTGTGGTGGCACATCCTTCCCCGTGGCTGTCTTCAGGGGTGTGCCAGTGGGAAGGGCAAGCCAGCACGTTAGCACTTGTGTCGGTTGGGTTTCAGAAGGGTATCACCTTCAGGAAGGCCCAAGGGCTCTCTTTGTAGGTTATTCCTGAAAGAAAAAGTCTTTAAAATGAGGCTTAGTGACTCAAAAACAAACATGTGGGAAAATGCTTGAATAAATAGCCAATCCTGCACCTGTTTCCCTTGTATATTTTGGCCCCATCTGTGCAATGGAGAAGAGTTTCTTTGTGCTCAAATGACCTGGATGCATGTGGCAGCTACCTATAGTCCTGATGCAGCTGTACTTTGAGATCTTTGCACTTTGCTTATTTCTCACACAATGGCTTAAACTCCCTCCTAGGGCAGAGGTGCTTAAACTCTCTCCTAGGTGCTACCTGCCAGGTGGCTGCAGCAAAAACAGTCTTCCAAGCACATGGGGCTGATCCAGACTTCATCTTTGCAGCTGCTCAGTCTGCCCTTCCTAGTGAAGATAAAAATGTAAATGGTATGGCACTGGCATGAATTTTGTCCTAAACAGAGCTGTATGTCCCTTAGCTTTGAAACTGTGGACTGCACGTCAAAATAAAACGTGGCAAATGGTTATGCAAATGAGGAAGGGAAAATGTGTTATTTCTTAAGTGCGAGATCTTGCAAATGGATGTCTGCAGGCTGACAGAGCCCTGCCCTCATGCTGAGTTCTGAAAAGCTCTGCAAAAACAGGACAGGACATCTCCCTTTACTGGCTTGCAAGATTAGGGTTGGTATAACAAGGGGAGGAAAAAAATGTGGAGCCATAATTTGCCTTACAGAAAGTTAGTTTGGGAAAGTTCTTCTGTAGACACACTATCATTGCTTCAGAACTATGTACCCACAGGAAGACACAAAATGATTGTGGTTCCATTTTTAAAGGGATATTAGATGTGAATTTAATCTAACCTGTCTCTTCGCATTAGACAGATCGTGAATTATCACCGATGATTGCTGGAATTCTGCATAAGCATTTGAAGTACAGATGGGATGATATGACAGTAAAATTGAGTAGGAAATGACAACAGACAAGTAGGAAGCTGCCTCTCCTGCCTTCATCAAGAAGGAAAACAAACCCCAACACATTTTAAGCCTTTAAAAACAAGTTAGATGGTCGGAAAATCCTTCCCGTGTTGATAATCTTCACATGCTTTGCTGTTTATATGAATGCTTATATCCAGCATTTTAACCTCATAACTGTACTATTCCTCATTAATTTGATAGCCAGCTTATTTCTCAGTTATGTAGTATACATCAAAATTTATTAAGTAATCGGTGGGGAACCAGCTGAGAAAATAAAAATGAATGAACCCCATCAGGCAGCTGTTCCCCCCATCCTGACAGAGCAACAAATTGGTGGAGAGAGAATCAGCAGTTACCCTCCTCTGAGTAATTTGTTGGTGGTGGTTTAAAAGCTAGCATTTTTACTTTAGTGGCTAAAATCTCTTCTGATCAGATTTGCTGTGGCATTTCACAGGGTCAGCTGGCACAAAAGCTGTGATTTATGACATACGTGACTTGCACTGCGGTTTGCTAATGCTGGAGACCCAGGTTAAGCCAAGTTTCAAACAAAGAGGCATCTTGAGGAAGAGAAACACTTTTGAGATTGATCATTAGATCCTTATATTGCTTTTCTTGTTTGTGTCTTTTACACTGCAAAATTTTGGGTTATTTTCCACTTTTCAAAATGGGAAAAAACATTGGCGTATCTGTTTCAGTGCCCTAACGTTGGATGGGGAGACACATGTCTTCAATTCTATCTCACTCATGGCTTGCCATGAAAAGCAAACCTCTCCTAATCAACCAGAATTTTATTGTGTTTATTCTTTGCATAGAACACTTAAATTTTAAATTTTTTATCTCACAGGACTATTTTGGGAATATGATTATTAATATTTATTAATTTAATTTTCTTTCATTAAAACTAACAGCCAGTGTTTTAATTTTTAATACTACTTCTAGTATACCTAGTACTCAAGGGAACATAAGGGTGCTCCTGGGAATCTTGTTAAATTTATAGCTGACCTATCCACTATGACTCATCAGTCTTCAGAGAAATTAGAGGTCCATTTTGGTATTCCTTTGTCTGGGGTTTTTTTATCTGCAGGAAGAAGAAAGAAAGGGAGGGAGGTATTTAAACACTTAACAGCTCAGTAACTTCAATAGACCATAAGTGAAAAGCTCATTTCTAAGTGATGGTCAGGCAGTGGTGAATTTGGTCCCATGTGCTGAAGGAGAGAAAGGGATAGAGTATAGTCAGGTCTGTTGAGTTGCTGATAAGTCACTGTGGAAAAAACTGTGTATGGCTGAAAAGCATCAGCAGGTGTTTTTTGCTTCACACTGCCTTTTTGAAGATGAGTCCACTAAAAACAAAACAACAGAACCATCAAAATAACTAATTTTATATTGAAAACCAAAGTCCTCTTCAGGCACCCAAGTTCATTATGCACGTATTTGTCTGAACTGCTTTTGCTGAGGTTTCTTGTGACTTGCTGACACTTCCAGAAGTTCCCCAGAGTTCCTAATGATCAGAGAAGTTTGTGCCATTGGGAATAATGTGGGAAGCAGAGACCAGATGCAGCCTTGACTCCATTCTCCTGCAGCTGGACACTGTTGCTTGAGACATCTCACAATGGCCAAGCTGCAAGGATGGGTGGTTAAAAAGGGCCATGTCTTTGAAGCAGAGCTTTCCCAGCCATGCATCCCTTTGAAATCATGAGTCTTGCTCATAAGTGAAGGTAGGATGGCATTTTTCTGTGCAGTATTTCCTGTCTGAACCAAGGAGGAGCATCAACCCACGCAGTCAATGAGGGAAGCTATATGTCCAGTGAATCTTTGGCATGTCTGTGCCAGTTTGGATGGAGAGAGTTAATTTTCTTCACAGTAGCCAGTAACCAGTGGGAAGTGGTGAATTATTTCCTTGTTCTGCTTTGCTTCCACATGTGGCTTTCACTTTACCTCTTAATCTGCCTTTATCTCAGCTCAGGAGTTTTCTCACTTTTACTCTTCCAGTTCTCTCCCCGATCCTATCAGGGAAGAGCTGACTGAGCATCTGTGTGAAGGTTTATTGCCAGCTGGGGTTAAACCACAACACTGTGAAAATCACATTGCTGGGCTTGGTTTTCTCTATTGATTGTGTCTTCACAATGTGTCAAAGATGTCAGAAACCTGAGAGGCTCCTTTTAGGGCTTTTTTCCCTTAATTTTCAGTTTTTAATAAAAAAATAAGGTGGTGCTTTTTCTTGGTTTTTTTTTGTTTTGGTTTGGTTTTTTTTCCCACTTTTATAAACAGCATTAACATAAAGAAAAAGGGGTCAAGTTTCACAGGTGAATGACTTATATGTGAAAATCTCTAGGGAAATCTGAGGGTTTAAAACTTATCTCTCTTAAAGAAAGGGACCGTGAATCTACAGTGTGTGCATATATATGCGTGTGTGTGTGTGTGTTTATATATATATATGATGATCACTTCCTATATGCATTAGCATGTATGCTCTAGTTGTATGAATGAACATGTGTGGATACAACTCGCATGTCTGTTGGCAGCTTTCTGCAGTGTCTGCTGGCATTCAGCAAAGGTGAACAGAAACAGACAGTTGTTTTTTTACCTTGGAGTTTCTTGCATGAGTAAGGGCTCTGGTCCTGCACAGGTCAGGTCAGGGACAGCTTGCAGGGTGAGGTGCAGGGCATGATGACTTCAATGGTGATGTTGATGTGTTATCTGAATGAATGTTTACCTTTATCCGGGTTTCAGGATCAGGCCCATATTCCAACTGCTCCTACAATGTTCTCTATGGAGTGTTTGCATGTTTTTGGATGTTCCCATAGATGTTCTGCAGATGCTCTTCCGTTCTAACTTCTGCTCTTCATGTTGTTCCTATACCATACTGTCCTTGCCCCTCAGGAAATGTCCAGAACCTCCCATCTCCAGTGCTTCTCAGGATCAGTGCCTCACCAGAGATGTGGCCTTGCTGGTCTCAAGCCTACAGCAAGACTGCAGAGATGGGGAGGTTCCTCTTGGGCAGTGGGTTTACGCACTGGGTACAGGGCACTTTGTGTGCTCACTCCTTGTGCTGCTGTGGATTTTGCTGGGGAAGAGAGAATCCAGTGTTGCTGGTGGAACGTTTGTATTCCATGTTACCTTAAACCTTAGACAGATAGCAAGGTCAAGCTCTATACAAAGCTATATTTAAATTACAGGCTGTGGAAATGTGAATTCTGACCTTTTGTAAACTTTTTGCTATTTGCTTTTATTTTTTTTATTCTTCATTCACCAGTGTTAAAAGCAAAAAAATAAGAAAAGAATCCATCAGAAGGTTTGAGACTGACATTTCTGAGTGAAACAGAGAGTGCAAAATTTCAGTTTGACCCTAGCACTGCAGCTGCTGAAATATTAATGGCATTAAATGCAGGTGAATCGGAAATGTGTGCGCAGGCCAAAGATTCCTCCAGGCGGTTTTCCTGGAGCTCTCCCGCTGCCTGAGTCACTGCTGCCGGTGGGGCGTCTCCTCTGCTCGCCCGAATGAGGAGTGACAGGGGTGATGAGGACGGCACTTACCGCAGCATCCTCTCCTTGATAGGGAAAGCTGTCCGGCTGATCAGATTTAACAGGCAGCGCGGGCTGTTCAGCCGCTGCTGCAAAACACATCAGCCAGCTGAGGAAACAACATGAATTCTTGCACAGCGCCAGCTGCCACTGCCCAGGCTGACCACAGAGGCTTGGGGACACAGGTGACTTTTGTTGAGGTGAATCAGGACCTCAGGCCGGGCTGAATTACCTCCCTGGTACCAAGCTCCACCTGCAGTGTTCCTACATTCATTTTGTACCTGGATGTTGTAGTGTGGGCCACCCTAGCACACGCTGCGGCAGTGAGGTAGGGGATCTACCCACTCTTCCTGAGAATTGCTTGCTCTGTTAAAGGATTGCTTTTCCAGCTTAAAGTCTGGAAAATGAAATAGTTGATGAATATAAAAAAAAAACCCCACTCAGAGCTGTCTGTCCCAAGCAGCTTAGAGGGTGGCAGTGGTACATAGCTGTCAGGCACTAAGCTCCTGTAAGATTTTGGTGATGTTAGGAGGTGAAATATTTGGAAACAGGCACTCTCGTGGCTGCCAGAACCATTTGAATTGTTAATTTCCATCAATGTCATGCCAGCTTTTTCACAGAACTGGGTAATAAGGTAAAGCAGCTATTTTGATATTGTCACATTTAGGTTAGTGGAAAATCTGCTGTGACATAAATGGACTTTCAAAAAAGCTAAAATAAAATTAAATGTCTAATGACTCCCCACTCTCCTTTATATTCAAACAAAATAAAATGCTAAGAAGGGGATTTAAATGTTTGCATATGTGCCCAAAGCACAAGTTTCACTCCTTTCCCCTTTTAGGACCAGAATAGACCCCATGAGTTTGTTTTCAAAGTTAGTTCTCCATCAAGTTTGTTGCCTCATTTTCCTTTAACTTTCTTTCTGTTCTTTTACCCCATCATTCTTTCCTCCCCCAACTGCCACCACACACCATCCTTGCTCGCTTTCTTGCAAAGCTGCCAAGAAACTGTGCGCAAATTTAATGTATGAATAACTGCTCGGTCTCTCAGTGACCTTGAAAAAATTGCTTTGCATCATTAAAAATTCATAGAAATGAAATTTTTGTGAGGAGACTGGCACATGGAAAATTAGTACTTGTTGAAATGCAGCTGGAGTAATCCAACCTCGTGAACTTTCAAAATTGTAATTCTTATGAGAGCTAATTGTGGCCAGCTTACAACTTGGATCAAGTGTTGCTGTTTGACTTCCTAAAATAACATCATGCTGAGCATGATATACCTGTTAGCATGTGCAGTACAAGTGCAGGTAAAGTCAATGAACAGTTTAGCAGGCACAAAAATGTTTAAATATTGTTAAGTGCTGATATGCTGATAAGTGTGTAAAAGGATGCAATGCCTGAGTAGGACAGTTTGGAAGCATGTAAATTATAATTCTATGCTGCTGTTAGTGGGCCGCTCTGGGTTGGGCTGCATATCCACTAAGTGACATTAGTGAGCTGTGGTGCCATGATATTTAAGTCCATGTAAGATATGACTTCTTGAGCTCTCAGAATTTAGCAGTCCGCATTTTTTCCCCTTGTGTTGGTCATCTAAACTGTAAAGCTTGGTTTTGCATCTGAGAGAGTGGGGAGCTAAACATGTTTGTGTGCTAGCTGTGTTCCAGGTATCCTTGTTTTCCTGTTATACATGAACAATGCTTTGCTGGGGGGAAAAAACATAATTAAATAGTAACTACTGAAGTACAGCATGTAGTAGCAAAGTGCACTTTGCCTTCTTCAGCTGTGTGGCAGGATTGAAGCTTTAACAGATATCACAGTTCAGGGAAATAAAATGCAATGCTAACGGCACTTGAGCAGCAGGAATGCTGTCCCCATGACCTGGGCAGACCAGGTTGTTCAGCCCTGATGGAGGTAACCACTCAGGGTTTCCCAGTACTGACCAATATCCTTACAGTCTGGCTTGCAATTTTTGCAGTTTATTCCTTGAAGGCTGCTTGTTAAAACTGGAGAGCCCTGCAGTGTTTTGGGCATGATCCCAATTTTGTTAATACCAACTGGACACTTTCCATCTGCTTGTTGGATTTGAGATTTGGGTTTGTTCCATCCATGGGAAATAAACTGATACCTTTTATGTTTATGATCCATGGACGCTCTTTTACACTTTTTTACTTAAAAATCACCAACTTTTTGGGTGATTTCCAATGCAGTTCAGTGTGTGTCAGCAGAAGTACAATGTCTCAGGATCTGAAGCAGAGCTGGGAGTGTACAAAGGCTGCAGCTGGCAGCAGCAGTATTTTGTTGTAAGTGGCTTTTGTTTGCCTGGCTCTGAGACATGCCTGTGAGCTCAGTGGATGTGCTGAATACCAGTTGCAGCTCTGTCATCAGCCATGCCATGGTCCATATTGTTGTCACAACGTAATTAAAAAATCATTGCTCTCAGTACCATTTGGCACTGTGGCTGAGCCAGAGCAGTGAGCAGCTCAGACAGGATGTGTCTGAATAAAAAAAGTTTAACTGCCCAGGGTATTTGCAGCCAAAGTCTGTGAGGATAGCAATACATGCATAACTTTGGAGATCAAGCTCTCTCCTTTCTGATTTTCCTTTGTTCCTGGGCATCTGTTTTCCTGCCTTTGTTGTAGGATATCTTGTTTTGTTGAACACATCCTGTTGTCTTCCCTAGTGCCTTGCTGCTAGATGCCATTAGCATATATCTGGGCCACCCCTTGTGCAGACTTGTCCCCAGGTGAAAGCCCTTGTGGTCTGGGATGGAAAGAGGCTGCAATTTACTGAGTCCATTATCACCTCTGGACGTGTAGAATGATAATGGAAGTGACAGAGGTGCAGCTGAAAATTGGTTCTTAATATTTTATGTGTTAAAGCTGAGGATTGGAAATCTCACACTGTTCTTCAGGGAAAACGAAGTGTGTGTGTCTCCTCTTTGCATCTCCCCCTGCCCTCCCATCACATTCAACCATTGGGCAAATCAGCTCTCTTTTTACACTTCCTCATGATGGAAACACTGCTTCAGCAGTGATATTTTTTAAAGACAGTGGCATAAAATAGTCTGGGGAAAGATGAGCTGTCCTGGGTGGTAGCATGGCCTCATCAGGATCACTGCTGCATTGAAACCTTGTAGGATGTACATGCAAGGCTACTTGTTCCTGCCTCTCTGCAAGTTAGGGGTGAAACAAAATGACTGCTGTGAAGCAGCACCTTCAAATTGCTTTCCTTCACATCTTGCAGTCTGTAACCTGGGCAGTTTCATCTCCCTGCTCTAATGCTTGCAAATTATGCTCTTTTATCAAGGCAGCTTCCTTCCCCCGCCTCTGCACATACACACCAAACTATTATTCAAGATTACTGTTCATCTATTCATGTGTAATGTGTCATGGATACATAATTTTAAATAGTTGCTTCTTCTAAATGACTTATGCAAATGACAAATTAACCTCCTGGCCTTTCACCAAACTCTGTCTGCCGACTTCCTGCTTCTTCTTGGTACTGATTACAAGCAATATTAGATGAAATTGGTTCTTGCAGCTTGGCTTTATTAATTTCTCGTGTTCTTACATCAGTTAAAACACTTAGGACTGGGTGCTGCTGTGATTCTCATTGACCCAGAAATTTCTTGAGTGCTTTGGAGGACTCCTTTCTTTCTCCTTAGCCTTCTCTGTGCAAGTGCTAAGGCTGAGAGCAAGAGTGCACAGCTGAAAGGTATTTCCACACGTACAAAAGGGATTCTGGCTTTCCTTGTGCACTCTGCATGTTTGACTGAGATAATCAGCAAGGTGTTGTATCTCTTCCCTCACAGGTGAGTCTTGCAGCATGCAGACTCAAGGACCCTGCATTGTAAGGCACTGGTGCAGTTTTAATGCTTCCAGCTGGCCTGAATTGAAGCAGCCCCTAAGTGCAGTCACAGTCAGCTTCATATCATGGGTACCTTACTCTGTACTGTGTGCATTGTTTCTGCTGTCCTACTCACAACTAGAAACGTTGAAATATTAATGCAAACCACCATTTTGTTGTTGTTGTTACTGTAATGGGCTGTGAGTTTTGTAGGTAATAGATTAACCTTGGACTGAGGGCACCTAAGTGTTAGCCATGGATCTGCAGATGACTTCTGTTGGTGCAAATGTGTGATTTATCCATGACTTTGTTCTTCATTTTTTAGTGAAAAGAAAACACACTTTCTCAGTAGTGTAGTTTGGAGACTGCTCAACTATGATGCCATTAGGAAAATGTAAATGCTTAGGAAAATTCGGTATTACTCACCACTTTACAAATTGGTAAAATGAAGCCTTGAAAGAATTTGGTTGTAAACAAGGCTGAGGCATCCTAGCTAATTATGTCTATAGTGTGCTGAACTAATTTAACACAGTGAAAAAGTGCCACCCACCCCCACGTCAGTCCTGTTCTCCACAGAGATGTGCTGGGATGCAGGGAACACCATTAGTGGTAGCTGGTGGAAACTGGGATGCAGGAGATAGATGTGCCACTTTGAGGACTGGGGAAATTTCCAGGATAATAAACAACTTTCCTTCTTCAGTTCTCATTTGACTGTTGTCAAAGTTATTGAGGTTTTTTTAATTCAAAATTGGTGTTATTGAAATCAGCAGCCCTGCATGCCATATGGAGACACATAAAATATAAAGTCCAGCCTTTTCCTGCTATCTGTATGACTTTTTGCTTGCTTGGTTTTAAATAAAGAACAAGAGAATCACCCTATTAAGATTTAATTGACTTAAAACACAGAAGAAATCCTGACTAATAACAAGGAGCGAACGTTTCCTCTAATCACAAAAACATTTTCTCTGAAAGAGAAGAAAACTGCACGTATTCAGATTTTGTCATTTAATCACCGTGTTTGCTCCCAGTTTCTGTTTCACGCCAAGCCTATTCCAAATAGGCCATGAGGAAGGAGGTAACTTTCTTTTTAAGCTTACATACGGTTTTCAACCCTAATGTTTTAGGGTTTTTAAAATGTAGAGAGTAATTTTTTGACTACCATGATAAATATTTTTCAGTTTGGGGTAAAGAAAAAATCTAATTTTAAGGTATGCTCATGAACAATTGTGAAAAGTTAAGTTTGGATGCGATCTAGTGCACATGGATTCAATTAGCTCAAGGTGCAAATGTTTGAAATAGTGAGGAGAAATATTCAACCATTTCACCAGCCTCATTTTTTGGGGACACTGCTAGGTTGCTCATATGTGAGGAGCTTGGCACACAGGCACATTTAATTCTGGTATCCCGTTTAATACTGGGTCCTGTCTGGAAGCTGTTGCCCAATGCTGTATGAACACGCAGGCTGTTAAGGTGCCACCATGTCTCTATCTTGCTTCAGAAAGGTGGAAATGGGTTAGACTGAGCTCTTTGTATTTCAGGATGTTCTGCTGGCTGATGCTCTTGCTGAACATCTGCCTGTACCATAGCTTTCCTTGTCACCCACATGCAGTGACCAAGGCAGGGAGAACAGAAGCAGTCAGTTTAATGGCAAGCGGAACGCTGCAGCAGGAGGGAATAAACTCCAGGTCTTTGATTCAATAAAACTCTGCCTCCTTTTGCAGACCACAGGAGACATCTTATTTCAATTCCATGCACTTATTACTCACATAAAGTATAAATAGGGCTATTCATGCTTGGCTATCTGATTGGTATTTCCCCCTTTTCCCAGTTGCTTTCAGAGCAAAAAATTAAAAGACCTTATTTTGATTAGGTCTTTATTAATGCTGCACAAAGTGTGGAAGGACCAACCTGGGAAACTACAAGTTAGAAGGTTCTGATCGATCATAAAGTTATTTATTTATTTCCTTTTTAATTTTGTTATTTGATGTTAGGTTAATTGCCTAATGTTTGAGAGAGAGAAGTAAAAAGAAAGCACTGGTCAAGGTGGTCAGTGGCTCTGTGCACTGTGAGACCCAGCATCAAAATCCCGAAGTTATTGAGGAATGACCTCAGAGGACCCATGGGTCCCCAAAGTACCTACAGCTTATGAATTTTATGAATGGCATGTTGTTTCCTATCTGCTACATGCTATTCCTTAATTTCTATTGTTCATTTTTATAAAAGTGCTTCAGTCAGTGAATTAGAAAGGAAAAACCTTTGATTTAAATAACTCATTCTTCCAAGTTACTTTGCAAAAAATTCTGAGTAACATATATCCCCAGAATTCAAGGTTGAGATACAGACTGCTTTCATTTGATAAAGGGAAGAAAGCAGTGTTACATGTGAAATCCATTTACATAACAAATTATTTTGACAATGTTTTGATGTGATTTTGTACCAACTAGTCATATATTTTTAAAAGTGAATACTCCTTAATAAATATTAATCTTTTTTTATAATTTGAAGGAAGATACACCATTGCCTGGTGGAAATTAACTAGCACTCCTGTTGTCCTCACAGTCCATTGAGGGAAGAGAGCCTTAGGATTTACAAGTGCAGAAGGAGCTGAAAAAGTAAAATGCCCAATACAAGTACTTTGTGTAAGGAGACCTATTGATTTAAAGAGAAAATGAGAAAGAGATGTAATTCCATTGTAGCAGTTGGCTTTTCATGCACTTCTAAAGCAGATGGTCTAATGGTCTAAGCATCTGGTTTGAAATATCCGCCTTCCCCAGGGCCATCAACTTAAATTTAGTCAAGCTCCATTTATACCTTTATTTTCAAGACAGATCAATTGGGCTGACTTTAGTTACAGAAGGGCTTTTCTCAGGTAATACCACTGATACTGGCTTGAAGGGTCTCATACCATTCATAGGGCTGATTTTTTAGCTTGACCTTAAAAGCAGAAGTTCACTTGGCTATATGTCATTCTTTAGGAGGATCCTTGTGCCACAGAGGGATTTGTCCTGCTGTCATTGTTCAGAATTTCCCTTGTGTCCGTACTGCTGTGCAACATTTCTGGGATGTATGATGTATCATTCTTGTGTCTCTTCTGTGCTTTGAGTATTTAAGCGAAAATCTTGGAATTTACATCTGAATTAGGACAGGAAGCTTTTGGGTAAGAGCAAGTAACTGTGTTTAGAGTGAATAAAAAATTCATTCTTATATAGCAAGTAACACAAGAGTGTGGCATCCTCGGTGCTCATTGCATGGGATTGTACAAGCTAAGGTCTGTTTTGTGCTTTGAGTCACACTTACGTCTTGCTTTGCTGTCTGCTATCTGTCACACAGAGCATTCCCTCAGATGCTGGCTAATAAAACCAGGAGGCACATATTCTTGTAATAAGGAGGCAAATCTGAAACAACTGTAGAAGAATAGGAGGGCAATGGAAGGGCAGGTTCATTTTGTGATCATTGTGTGGAATTGTTTATGCTATCATGTATTCCTCATTGCTGAAATTGTCTAACAGAATGTCTGCAGATTCTGTATTATGCTGCACTACAGCTGGTGACCTATATGCTGTCATCTGCATGGGTTTTGTATTCTAAGAATTTGAGTATGAATTAGGTTTTTTTTCTCTATTATTTATTGATAGCATGTTTTTAGAAAAGCCAGGGGAAAAAAAAAATAACAGGGAGATTTATAAGTCGAATGATGAGAACAGAATTTAGTCTGCTATATAGTAATTGAGTGGCAAAACCAATTCCCCCTGTTGAAAAGAGATTAATCAAAAGATTAACCGAACCCACTTGCTAACAGCAGTTCTTAGGACAGTCCAGAATATGTAGTAGGCAAAATTAATCCTTCCAAATTGCTAAGAAACTCAGGGACTTTGCGATTTAAGCCAGAGTGCTGCAGTTAGTAAACCCTTACCAATCAGTGTGTCAGGTTTGTAATTATTTTTTGTTTTGGTTTGGTTTTTTTGCTTTGGAAATATAAATACTGGACTGTGGTATCTTGTGTGCCTCAGTTCCTGTGCAGGTCTGTCCCTGCCAGGGCTCTGGAGAGTGTTCCACGCTGTATCGGCTCTCTGTTCAAAAGGAAATTAGGTGGCCACAGTTTGATTCAAAGAGAAATCCTTTACCTGCTATCCCATTGACACCTTTGCTCATCTCCAGAAGAGATCCCAGAGCAGCTGATGTAAGCCCTAGGCTGATGGCTTTTAGCAACTTCAGGGTCTGGCTACATAAGCAAAGGGATGCTTCATTAGTCAGCTGTATTGATTTTGTGTTGGCTTTGTACAATCGCAGTCCTACTGCAAAAAAAGGTCTTGCTCCACAGTATTGGATGTCACAAGGTTTTGATGGTGCATTCTGTATCTCTAGGGATGA
>VYZP01031759.1:19286-30121 GCA_013400635.1 Hypocryptadius cinnamomeus | reverse complement strand
CCATCTGAAGAGTAGTGCCCAGGAGAACACTGCCCTAGAAATTGAAAATGATCATCTGTATTAGTGTGTTGACTTTTCTGGATGAAGTATAAAATCCACAAGTAGTTAGCAACGTTTTCTTTCACTTAATCATGTGACATCAAGACAGCTGCAGATCAAATTCTAATCTTACCTGCATATTTTGTATTGTTCCTGTATCTTCCTAAAATCACCACCACTAAATAGAACCAGTTTCATAATATGTTTTTTGGCAACTATGATTCTGTTTGGGTTATTTTTAAATTTTTAATTTTTATTTTTTATTTTTAGAAAGGGGTCTATTAAGATTTCATTAGAATACTTTGTACTTTCACCAAGTCTTTCATCTCAGTATTTCAAAGCACTTTATAGGAGGAAATGGAACTGAATCATGTCTATGAAGCAAGTTTTTGCACCTCCAAGTTAGAGATGTGGACAGTGGATCATGGGGTTTACCAGATGGGATGGTAGCAGTCCATCACCTTGCCTATGAGAATACCTAACACCAGCACCTTTTCACGTAGTTGTGAAAACTAGTGCTTGTCAGGTGCTCCTCTGCCAGGAAAAAGAGATTTGTGTAAAGCAAATTGCTTTGTGAATCAATCTACTTACAGAAGTTTCCAAACTTGCTCTCCAGGCAGTTTCTGATAGGCATTTGTTTGGCTTGGTCCTTACTATCTTGAGTACTTTTCTCTGTGAAGCTGAGAACCAGGATGTCAGGTTTTTCAAGACTGTGGCATGAATGTGTATCTTCATACCACTCCAGACTGGACACCAGCACTGTGAGATGCTACATATTCACTGACGTTGCCTAATCCCAGTACTTTGTAATTTAGCTTCTCTGAGAACTGAGCAGCAGACAGAAACAACTGGCTTGAAAATAAAGTTTTGAGAGCTCTAGGTATTGTTGCAGTCTCACAAGAACCCTGATACTTGCTGGGAAATGTTTGGGGCAGTCAGTATTTTGGGTGCTTGGCATGAGTGAGGAACTTTGGTACTTAGGATGAACTAGAGCTCCTGAGTGAAAGCCAAGTTCAACTTCTGTCCCCGCAAAAGCCAAACTCCTATGGACATTTGTGGGGTCAGGATCTCCAGCATTTCTTTGTGCTCCCATCCCAGCTGCCTGCAATATGACCATACAAACTGGCTGTTGTGACACAAGCCTCAGAGAAATATTATGATGTTACTAATTTGAGGACAATTTTGCTCTTGTTATTAGGAGCAAAACTGATCGACCTGGCCTGGTCCAGCTGGTTACTGGAACCCAGACTGGAACATGTTTCCTGGTAGGATTTGTGATCCTTGAGGGGGACCCATGCTAGAGCAGGCTGTGCCTGAAGGACTGACCCACTGAAAGAGTGACTTATATTGGAGAACTCTTGTCCATGAGATGGAGTCATGTTGGAGAAGTTAATGAAGTCTCCTGTGGGAGGGGCCCCATGCTGGAGCAGCAGCAGGAGCAACATCAGTGTGATGAGCTGACCATAACCCCCATTCCCATCTCCCTGCACTGCTGGGTGGGAGGAGGTAGAGCTGGGAAGGAGGGAGGGGTGTGGAAGAGGTGTTTTTAGGAGATATTTTATTTCTCCTTGTCCTGCTCTGATTTTGATTAGTAATGAATTCACTGAATTTTCCCAATTCGAGTCTGTTTGATATTTGGTGAGGGGTCTCTCCCTGCCCTTAAGTCATAAACATTAATCCTGTCTCTTCCCTCTCCAGCTGAGGAAGGCAGCAAGAGATCAGCTTTGGTGGGTGCCTGGTGTCCAGCCAAGGGCAACCCACTGCAGCACAGAACTCACTTGCAGCTACAAGTGATTTCTGCACAGCAGGCACTTAAAATCTCTGACATACTTGTGGAATGTACATTCCTCACATGTAGAAGTGAAGATTTCAGTGAAAGTTTATGTGTTACTGCACAGGCATTTCTGCTCTGGAAGATAGGATGCAAAAAATACTATTGATTACTGGCAGTGAGTACAGACAGTACAGACTTTCTAACAAAAACACATGTGATGACACAAATTTTGATAAAATCTTTGACAGTGAAATTAATGAAGTCCAAAGTATATTCTCTCTTGCCACTTCCAGAGGAAAAGGGGAGAGCTGAGCAAAAAACCAGACTGTTTTGATCTGACAATAACCATTGTGAGATAAATCCACCCTGCAAAAATAATCTGAAGGGTTTTTGTTGTTGTTGTACAGAACAATAATTCCAATGTAAGCCTTGAAACAAAAGTATTTTTCTTCTAGTTGTATTGCTGCTTTTGTCAGTATGCCATAGTCAATCTTTATAAACTCAGACTGTATTTTGATATGTTTTTCTTGTGTTATGGATAAATACAAATCAGCATAGCAAAGATGCAGAGGTGTTTCAGTTTTCTTGTCTGAT
Source organism: Hypocryptadius cinnamomeus (assembly GCA_013400635.1). Classification (NCBI taxonomy): domain Eukaryota; kingdom Metazoa; phylum Chordata; class Aves; order Passeriformes; family Zosteropidae; genus Hypocryptadius; species Hypocryptadius cinnamomeus. The sequence continues at coordinate 27,714 of VYZP01031759.1, read as the reverse complement.
AGTTCCTTCATACAGCAAATTTGCAAAATCTATTGTATGTTTGGACTGGTGACACTGCAGTTATTTTTTATTCAGTAGATGGGAAAAAGTAGCAGTTTCTCAAGTGGTATTTGCCACGTGTTCTCTTTAGATATCCTTGAAGAACGCATTAATGTAAATTACATGGATGAGTTTTCAAGTTGGAACTTGTGTAGCAGATAGGACAGATTTATTTCAAAGTCAGATAATGTATCTGCCATAAACTAGATTTTGAGAGTCGGTAATGAAATGAGGTAAAGAAAATAAACAGTTGTATCTTAAAAAATTAGACTGACCAAGTTACAGTAGAAGCATCAGGTATTATCATCATTCTAATTTAGTTTATAAATCATGAAGTTGAATCAGAGATGCTACATCACTTGCCAAAAGTTACAGTGCATTCAAGCAGCGCTGAAAATTGCAGTCATTAGTTCTGAGTCTGGGTTACAGATCCCTGCAGCATAACTATCTCAAATTGATAATTGCTGCTAATTAGAGCAGGTAAGCTGCATCTCATGCAAAACACTAAATGAGCAGGTTCATTATTAGACTCACCAATACCAGTCCAAAGCAATCCATCCCTTTGGCTCACAATACACTGCTAAGTCCTTACAAATCAAGGTACTCCCATACCTGAGGTGAAGCACAAAGTGCTTTGCTCGGCTTGCTCATTTCTATCCCATAACTCACACTGCTGTAGCAGATCCCATCATCCTGTCAGCAATGGGAGCGGATGGCCCAAGCCAAACCATCCATTGCTTGTAAGTGCACAGAGATTTTTTCTATTACCTTTACAAGCCAGAACTGTAGCAGGCTGTCTCCCCTTTCAGCCTCCTTGCCTCACAGGGTGTGTGTGGCAACACCTAAAGCTTTTATAATCAAGTTCAACTTGCCTCCACATTCTGAGACGTTCCGGGCACCCACTACTCCCTGGCCATCGTTGCTGGGGCAAGGTTCACAGGTGAGTTGGCCTTCTGTGTCCTGGTAGGTTCCTGGCGAGCACGGGATGCACTGGTTGTGTTCTCCGCTATAGAAGGTGCCCGTGCTGCAGGTAACTAAGGAAACAAAGGGGGAGCCTACGTAAGGATGTTCACTTTCATCACATTATTCGCCCTGGTACCGAACATTTAGAGAAGGTGGGTGTCTTTGGCCCCAGGATTATGATGGCACATGTTTTGCATGTGTTAGTTCAGGATCCTCGCCTGATGTAAACAGACCCATCTCTAGTGCGGTTTAGGTCAATTTATATCAGGATGAGGTCCTGCTTCTAATGTTTAAACTATTAAATGTAGTGCACTCAGGTGTTTATTACATGTGTGTTGTTAATAAAGCTGGGTGCAGTCTTGAAACAGTATCTTGCAGTTTATTAAAGCACTGCTGCATAAAGTGTGGGAAGTGTAAGCTTTTAGTTTATACCAGGTGCAGTTACAAGTTGGTTTTATGGCAGATGACTATAAAAAGTCTATCCACTGAGATCAGTTTTAGAGATTTCTCCATGGGCAACGTGTGCCCTGTAATAATTTCTGTAATAATTTCTGTCTCCTGCCGCTCAAATACCCCAACTGTACAGCATCCTGAATACAGATATGAATACATGTGCTTTTCTGGCTTCAACAGGGCACGTAACTGCATTTCACATTTTTCTCTGCTGGGTAGTGGTGGTTAAAATGTCTGAGTTCCTAGATACTGATAGCAACAGCCTTTCAAATACAGTTTCTATGTCACTCTTCCCATATGGTGACAACTACCTCTGAACCCACTCACTGGAAGCACCTATCAGATCTGACCTCTTTTGGTTTGTAAATTGCTTGGTATCTCAAAAGCTGCAAAAATAGGTATGCTGATTTTGAAAAGATGTCTGTAAGTGATTAGAAAGCGTGTAGTGCTGAGAACTGCCATTAATAAATTTGCATTAACACATTGTCCCCAGCAAAGCATTAGAGCCTGATAACATAGGAAAAGGCTTAAAGGAATTAGGTATTTCACATAAAATAGATTTCTGTACTTTTGTTTTTAACTGGACCTCTTGAGCATTAAATATAACATGTCCATGGATCATGGATTATTTGATGGTGAGGAAAGTGACACTGGTGACATAAAAGTAAATATACAGCAACTAGCAAACATCATATTATTGTTTTACTGAATTGTAAAAATATATAAATATAAATAAATGTAAATATATTAAAATATATAAATATAACTGTATGTAAATATATTTTTGATAAGACAGGAGCAACTGGGAACCAACTGCCACCATTGCCCTGTGGCAGGTTTTGATACCTACCACCTGACAGCATGGGAATGTATCCATATTTATACTTCTGTTTTCCTACAACCATCTAATGAATTCCCTTCAGAGTCTTATGAACCATCCATAGTCCATGCATATATGCTGAGTAATACTGATCATTAAATTCTAAATCATTATCTCAGAGATTTTCTCCCTGGTACACCATGGAAAAGGCAATTTCAGACTGCTTGATTTGGGAGATAATGACTGAATATTTGAGCTCTTTGGACTTACCACATTTTCCATCCTGCAGTACTTGCCCTGTACTGCATGCTTCATGCCCTTCAGTAGCTTTAGCTGGCTTCTGAGCCACTTCATATTCTGTCCCAGAAAACTGAATGTAAAATTGCTGTTTATTAATAGATTTCCTCAATGTTTTGATTGCAGTTTGCAGCTTCTGCTCCATCCTTTTCCGAACACAGTCAATGTTACAGGTGTCTAGATGGGAAATGATAACAAAACTAGAAGCAGTTGAGATTCATGTTTAAAAGAGGTGCTTAACAAAAAGCTTAGCCTGCATTGCACTATGACACCTCTGTTTGTTTCACTGTCTTGTCCATATAAATTGAAGCAGCAGCTCACTGTATTCAAGATCAGGCATTTCAAAGGGACAGGACAGTATCCTGAAGTCCATGGAGCAATTCCATGGCCTGCAAGTGCATGCTGAGTGCTGCAGAAAGCATCAATCCCAATGTGTTCTTCTTTCAGGTGTGTGTTCAGTCTGCCACCATTAATGTTCCTGAATTTTCTCTGCCCATGCTTTTGTTAGCTGGTTAGGAACTCCCGCCACTTCCCTGACCAAAACGCCTTTGTGTCAGTGACAAAAAGAAAGGTGCTTTCAGGCACAACCGCTGTTTGAATCACTTGGCTAATTAAGTGCTCCTCAAGGTTAAGAAATCTGCCTTTGAGGACTGACATCTTTATAGGGTTCAGTCCACATTTTCTTTGGCTGGAATTTACAACATAATATTCAGTCTCATTTATAACTTGAGGCAATTAGTTTTATTCCAAAGTTTGGTAAGAAAACATGAATTTTTCAACTGTGTGATAAAACTGTCTGATTTGCAGAGTAAATATTCAGCAACTTACATTTTGGAGGATATTTTTATCATCATTTTTGCAGAACTTCTACCTAATCTTTATGTTTCCTGTACATCAATTAGCACTTTTGCTGTTTAAAGAAATCACACTGGATTAAAGCACATGACTTAACTCAAGGCCTTGAAGGAATTTTGATGCAGGTTCAGTTTTTGTTCCTTTGGCTTAATTTCATCCCTGGCTCTTTTCAATTAAAGCTCTGAAACTTTGAGTTTGGAGAGGCTGTTGAACGAGGTGTTGTGCTAAAAGGCATTCATGGCAGCTTGATGAAATAGTATCAAAGAGATTTTAACAACACCCTGAGGAACTAAATTCTGATTTCTCTCCACAGACCAATCTTTCACAAACCTGAGACTTCTTCAGACTTCATCTCCACTTCAAACTCGGCAGTGATATGGGACACTTCTTTTGATGGCGACTTGCGGCCTCGGCGTTTTTTCTTGGAGGAATCGCACTTGAGGTTCACAAAGGTCACCTGGCAGTTGTCTGTACAGGGGAACTGACCCCCTTTGCATGAGAGAAGAAACACAGGGAAGAAATCAAGTAGCAGAATAGCATGTGACAGGCTAACAAGTGATATCTCACTGGGTTATCATGAATGCTGTGACAGGCTTCATAACATTTCCTGTGTGTTGTGAGACACCTCCTTCTCCGGGCAGTGCTGGGATTGCTCATTTTTGCTATGAATGCAGAAGGCAAAAGCACAGCCTGGTGATGCTTAGCTGCACAGTGGTGCCTCCAATGCCTAAAACTGCCCAGCCCTTTTCTGCATAAGGATTAGAAAGCTCTTTACAGAAATTATTTTAAATCAGCAAATACTATAAACTATATTTGATGGCTGAACAAAGCAAGAGAGTCAATTTCATAAATGTATGAGAATGTCAGGCCTGGGCCTCTAAAAACTGTCAGTGGGTATTTCATCTCTTTTGGAAGTGACAATCATCAGATAGCAAAGGCTTTAAAAGGCTTTGATTGTGAGGTTATGAAAATGTATTGAAAGGTTTTATCTGAGCAGCAATCGTAGTTTGCCACAGGTGATGAACCTTCCAGGTCAGGGAAGAGAGAGAAGTTTATAGCACTCAAGCCACCAGAAGGATTTCATTCCAAGGGTATGCTTATACTATGTAATCTTATTGTTAGACTCAGAGGTTCAGATGACATAACAAACAAAAAGCAAAGCAAGCAAAGGACAAGGAAATGCATCCAATAAACACATTCCCATAGTGATTGTATGGACCAAAAATTTCGACTTCTATGACTTTAAAAACGAGTCTGATAATCACATCTTATTCACAGGGTAAGCATCTTGATGACTAAGACTTAAGTCAATACTTGTAAAATGAGAGACAAATGTGGGGTAAAGATGAAATATGAGTCTAAATTTTAAAAATAAAATCTTTAAACTATTAACTTTTAACTTTTAAAAAAATAGCTATTTTTACTCTTCTCTATTCAGGGCTCATGTAAGATTTTGCTAGTGAAAGTGGTGCTAAGACAAATTTACAACAGAGAATGCATCACCAGTAGATGTTTGGTGTAAGATGCTAAGTTGCTTTAAGTAGCAATTTAACTTTTTTTAATATCACATTTTTGTTAATGACACCTAAATCTTATAAATGACATCAGAACTACTCACTCTTTCATAACAGAAGATCTAAGGCTGTGTAACATCAGATTTTCATTATAACCTTCCTTCTTAGGGGTTGTCTTTGGAGCTACAATAGGTTACTAATCCAGCATAAACCAAACAAATAATAGCTTTTGTTTTCTTTTAAAAACCTCATTTGGGAAAACCAAACCAAACCAAACCAAACTGACATGGTTTCACATAACTTTGCATTAGTCACAGCTTGTTGTCTCAGGGTATTTCTGCCATTATCAAGGCCAGAAAAAGGATCAGCTTAATTCCCAACTCGTGTACTTTTGAACAAAGATTTTTCAAAGCAATTGGTGAGATTTTCAGCACCCAAGATCCAAACACAAGGCACTGTTCAGCCACAGTGGGAACCTTGGCCTTAACTTAAATTCAGACCAAATATGTAAACCATCGATTTTTTTCACTGTCTGCACCATGAAAACAAAGCATGCAAATGAACAAGAAAACAAATAAACAAACAAATTAAAGTGCTGTTTACATGCTGGAAGAAATCACCTACCTGAAACAGCCTGCTTCCCAGAATCTTTTGTTTTTTCTTTGCTGCGAGGCCGTAAATGGCATTTTGCATCTTTGATTTTAAAACGAGCTTTCTGCTTAATTGGAGGGCCTAGGGAATCTGTTGATGCAAAGTAAAAAAGCTACCATTGAGACAGAAATGAAACGAGATCTGGAACTTATTTTTAAAAACAGTCTCAAAAGCTTTCTTGTGATTTAGAAAAGAGGCAGCCCAAGAATTACACAGCTTGTACAAGTGGGTCCATTTCCACAAGTTCATTTTTTAAAGTGAGTATCTACCCTTGGACCCAACCAGGTCAATAAATGTGCTAGTACCATGCTTGCTCTGCACATTTTCTCAGATTTTGGGTGAATTTGTCTTTTACTATGAGAAAGATTAATTCCTACCTTTATTTTTTTTCTGTGAATTCCCACGTTACTTGTAGATTTGCTCCTGCTAGTGCCAGTAAAGTTAATTTAGTGGAGTTGTGCTGTTGGCAATTGAAAACCATCCAAAGGAGCTGCCTCTATTGCAGTCTGTAGCTTGCAATCTTTATCCCCCAGCTTTAAAGCCAAGGCAGGTTTCACAGTCTTGTTATAAAGGCTGCTATACAGTCATACAATGAGTAGAAAATGGAGCTGCTGACTGATTTCCTCACAAAGTCTCCGAGTAAAAGACTGGCCTGGCTGTCACCTGCCAGCTGCTTTGGGATGCCTGCTGGCCCTGCAGAAGGTGAAGGGTGGTCCCAGGTGATGCCACAGCATGGGTCCCTCTTTCCTTGGTAGGGCTTTGCTGAACCAGGACTTTAGAGGTGGCCTGATCCTGTGCTACAAGCAGGCACAGCTGATGCTAGGCTGTTCCACTCCACAGCACTGTACCACCCAGCATATCCCAGGTGTATAAGAAATACATGGAGAACTAGAAAATGGGAGAGAAGTACAGCAGGTATGTGTAAGGTGGGCTGACTCTACCTACTGCTGCATGTTGTTTCAGCTGTTTCTAATTTTGCCAGGCTTCAAGTTTTTGTGGGTATTTTTTTTTTTTTTTTTTGCTATCAGCTTTCATAAACATTTGAAATGTCTCTGCAAAAACAGTCCAGCCATTTTTGAGAAAAAGATGCATGAAATGCAGTATTTTCTCACAAAAGTCTCATAACCTTTTTATGGGGGATAACCTTTTACCCTTGTGGTAGGAGAGGCTGTGCTCCCATGGAAGGGCTTTGCAGGGGAGGGCTGGAACCCACCCTTGTGCTACTGCTGGGTCCCTCTGGCTCACTCCCTAGCCTGGGAAAAAGTCCCATTTTGATATGCTCACTATTGCCTTGCTAGACTATGGAAAGCAAATAATTCTAAATATTAGTCCTTTTTGAACATATCTCAAACCTGCAGCACTCCCACACCGACCCACCAACACAACGCTGCAGCTCCACACACTCCACCCTCAAGGAGAGGCTGCAAAAAAGGAGTGTGTGCATAAGGGAACAATGGCTACCTTTGATGCCTCAAGATTTTTGCTTTTTATACATTTTCAATATATTTGTAGCTTTGTAGACCATTAATACATGGTTATATAGCACCTGGTGTTTTTCCTACCTTTTCTCTTAGATTTTAGAATAATAAGGTAACCCTACTAATACATACTTGGAATTCTGTTTAGCCTTATTCTGAAGAAGAGAATTCCTGACAAGGACATCTTATTTTCTACCATGACTTAAGAGACATAACAAGAGAAGAGAGCAAAGAAGCCCCAAGGGGGCTGACCCACGGGTGGGTTACTGAGGTAACTGATTTCCTATTGGATGTCCCAGCCAAATATACTAATTAATTAAACTTATGGAATTATAGAAATCCTGTACCACGCCTGCACAGAGCCATATTTTGTGCACCTGAAAGCTTTCATTGAAGAATTACTTTTTTATCTTCCCACTTTATTGCAAGAATTCCTTTTTTATCTTACACCACTTCAACTCTGTTGCAAGGCTTTTCCTTCTGTTATTAGGCAACACCTTAACCCTTAACCCTTAACCTTACCTAATGAATGAGCCTGATGTCCTGCAATGCCCCGGGGTCCATGCCCTCCCTCCCAGGCCCAGGACAGGGGAGCAAGCAAGGCAGACCCACCTGAGCAGCTGGGCAGGGTGGAGTTGCGCCTGGGCTGCGCCTTGCCGTGCTGCACAGGGACGCCGCAGCTCAGCGTGTAGCTGTTCTCCGAGTCTGGGGGACAGAACACAGTCAGCACATGGGCAACAGCCTCACAAAACTCGAGGCTTCAGCTTCTCAGTGCTGCTAAACAACGAGATATTTTAAGTGCTAAACTTGGATTTTAAGTGGCTGAAATACTTTGCCAAAAAGCTTCAACACTTCACAGTGTTGACAGCAAGGTTTGTTTTCTTCCAGCACTGGAATGATACGTTTCATAAGTGATTTGGCACAAGGTTAGCTGTGCACAAGTAAAAAATATTTTGTGTTTGTCCATGGCAAAGTCCTTCTGCTTCCCTGTAATTTAGAAAATAAACCATGTATTTTCATAATAATTTTAGCTTCAGGATCCAACAGAACTTATTGGCAGAAACAGAAATGGCGTGCTTATAACCATAACAGTGTCTACATTTTACAGAGATAAAACTCTGTCTTGGTGCTTACAATTAGAGCAATGCACAGTTCCACTAGTATCTCCTAAACTGAAAATAAAATGGGAATAAAACGTTAGCTTGACTGCATATAATGCCAAGGCTAAATGTGAAAAGTAGACACCCAAAAATAATCCTGTGCCAGAACATCTATGAAAAATCAGTAGCAATCCCCTCCTTCTTCCCTGCAAAACTGTGAAGATTAAAACTACCAGTAGCAAATGGTAAAAAAAAAAA
>VYZP01031759.1:3130-19267 GCA_013400635.1 Hypocryptadius cinnamomeus | reverse complement strand
AAAAAAAAAAAAAAAAAAAAAAAAAGGAGAAGGAGGGAGAGGAATGAAATGCCCAATTTTTTATAAATAATACTCAGCTGGACTGAGAGACACATCCACATTAACCAGGATGGTGCAGAAAAAGTTGTTATATATTGAATTGCTGTGACAAAAGGGAAGGCAAAATTGAACAGCTGATTTCAGTGAATTCCTGTTGCTTTTTAATACAAGCTTTTTGTTTGTATTTGTTTGAATTTTCCCACCCTCTCAACTGACATCTCAAATTAAACAATGAAGGACCAAACTTCTCATGTGGCGTTGACAACCAGCTATTCTTGATTTAATTTATAATGAGGTTTTGCTCATTTACTGCTGTCCATAACAAAAAATGAATGCAAGAATCATGAATACATTAACAGAGAAAAGTCAACAAGTCACATCCTAGACGAAGAGGACAAATAATTTGCACAAACCTGGAACAAAAAGCGTATTGGATGGGCATGACAGGAAGCAGCTCTCTATGCCTCCTGTCTTACTGCATACTAGCTGAGCCTTGGGAACTGGTTTGGCATTTGGGAGACATTTCACCATCTCTGAGGAGAAAAAAATAAAGAAATGTAAAACAATTGGACACTGCCCAACCCAGAACCTTGTGTGCACACTTGGACACAATGGTGAGAAAAGGCAGGAAGTGGCAAAAACCATAACAACAGATAGAACTGTTTCTGAAATAAGCACATATTAAGGGAGAGCATCTGGATTGGGATGTTGAGCTCGTACTTGAAAATGAAACTCTCTTCACATTTTTAGACCTAAACTCTAGATGAGTCTTTCTCTCCTATCCTCCAAGTTGGGATCTTTGTGCTCTATGAGCACAGTTCTGTGTGCTCATCTTGATCTCAGAAGCAATAGGTAACACTAATCACCTGAGATGTCCTTTCTCTGATTTGGAGGTACAGCTCTGATTTAACAGACCAGCTACACACTGTGCACAGTGGTCTGTTTACTTAGATGACCACTAAAATAGTATTTTTTAATTCTCTAACTCCCACTGACTTTTTAACTTTAGCTCCATGCTCTAGCTTCTGGAGCTAGAAAACTTCCCAGCCAGGCAGAGGTGAGGCAGCAGATGCTAGGATGGAGATGGATAGTCCTGCTGGCCCTTTCAGACACTGCTGAAAGGCCCAAAACAATGCTAGAAGGGACCCTGTGCCACACACACAGAGATCACAGAGCCATCTCTCATCAGTGCCTACAGCATGAGGGACACTGCAGTTCATGGGAAGGAAAAATCCAGATTCTCTTCTTGGCTTCATGGCAGGATGAAGACAGAACACCCTGCAGATCTCACAAGTGACTCTTCACATCTGGGTAAGGCAGTTTTTGTGTTTCAGCTGAAAACACATGAAGTTGTTGTTAATTGTTGGAGCAGTCTCTGTGTTTCACCCTGAGAAGATGGTATGACACCGATAATCATAAACCTGCATTTATTTTAATTTTGGATTGGAGTGTTACTTAAGTACATCTTTTCCCTCACAAATGACAAGGCTCATTCTTGGTTGCAGCTGGCACATGCCATCACTTCCTACAGGCAGGAAGCCTCACTGATTCCCTCTTTTCCCCAGAGGGTTCCCCTCTGCACTGTCTGCTGAACAAATGCAGCGGGGCACCACTTCAAGCAGCTTTTTTACACTGCAGCAGCTACTTACATCTCAGCCAGGTGGCTGTAAGGCAGTTCTTGCTTCAACCCCATAGAAATGCTACTTCAGGTACATGATTTTTCTCCAACTGTTCCTTGCTACTTCTTCCAAACCTGCTCACCTTACAAGACAAGTTTGGCTGACATTTGTTTTTCTCACTGCTGACTGTAGTACTGTAAATGTCTTTTTTCCTACCTGTCAGCTTGCCAGCAGACCAGAGGTAGGGGTTGCTTCTGACACCAGAACTGTAGCAGCTAGACTGGTTTCGGTCTACCAGGGCTTGGCAAAAGCCCAGGAAAGCCATCATGAAACCAAGCAGTTCCAAAGCAGTAGCTGGAATGAGTGTTGCCTGACTTGGCTTGAGTGCAGAGGAAAAGTCCCAGCAGCCTCCAGCTGGTTTGTATTCCTGGCCTCCTCGGTCATTAAATATAAATATATACAAGTCCCATAAACGTGACTGATGTTCACATCTCAGATATGGGAATAATCATCCTCCACTTATCTCCCTCCTAAGCCTTCTATGTTGCTCTGGTGATGTGTTTAAAGAAACTATTTCCTTGGACTGAGGAGGCAACAAAACACAAAGTGCCACTGCTGAGCAAAAGAGGGTTTTGTTACTGCAAATGTCTCCAAATCATGCGGTATTCAGGATCACTAAATATAATTCTTCCACTTTTTATTGTGCTTTTGTAACAATTTAGAATATAGTTTCCTCTCAAAAACGTTGGTAATAAAGGCCGGTGATCAGCAGGGAGATGATGCTCATTTTAAGCCTCACTGAAGTCACCAACTTCTAGAGTGTGTATCAATAGACAAGGGTGTTCTATTTCCATCTTCCAGCTGAGCATTATAAATAATGAGGAGAAATTTACAAGCAGGAGAATAATTTCAATACAGCAACATTCTTAGTAGGCTGAGAGGGAATATAGCACAAGTAGTGTAACTTCAAAGCAGACCTCCAAAAATTTTAGTCCCAGCTGCTAATTTACAAAATCCTTTCCAGAGGAATAACTGGCATATGGCAAGGGAGACCTAGTGGATAACTAAAAACCACAGTGAGCTATTTCTTGCTGTCACAATGCCTAGTTCCCTACATAGCAGGGAAGGTAATAGACAGGTAAGCAGGAAAGTGAAGAACTTAATTATGCTTAGGAAGAACATAGAGTCAAAGGCTGGAATTCAGCTTGAGGCTCTCACCCCCCACCCCACCTTGGTTATAAAGTGCTTTCTATACTGCTGTATCCATGTAAAAAATGCCACAATTGCATGATCACACGAGGCCAGTGCAGTACTCTCTGCTTCAGATTAAGCAGTGCTTTCTCTCAGTATGTGCAGAGATTCCCTGAAGGGAGATCCCCCTTTTTCTTCTGTTTTGCTCCCAATTAGGTATTAGGCATCATCCCCAAATGTGCTATGAGAAGTTATTTGTGGCTAAAAAATTTGGCCATGAAAACCCCCAGGTATGCCATTCTTTTAAAACCATTCATTAAAAATAAAAAAACAGAATTAAAGTCTCACATAAAATACTTTGGCTGTAGTCATAATCAAGATTTGCTGTGCTTTACATAAGACTCCAGAAAAAGAAGTCATCTCTTTAAAGGATACAGAAATTCAGGTCTGCCACAAAGTGGCACTAGCAGCAAGTACCAAATTTTTCTGGTCTCAGGATTTGTGTTCATTTTGATTAATACTTTTGACTCAGCTAGTGTCAGTATTTTATATGAAGCAGGACGCCTTTAGAGATAACTTGAAAAACTGGCGTGTGGTTCTGTGAATGTAGGTATTATGTCCTACTATGTCCTACTTGTAAACAGTTAAATGTTTTGAACATTCTAAATTAGTGTTAGAGGTAAATAGAGTTATAGCTGACATTTCAGAGTTGGGAAGAAGACAAATTAAGGACAAAAGTATAAAACACCTAAGATAATAATAATAATACTTAGATTTCTGTGATTAGACTCATAAACTTAAAAAAAAACATTCCACACAAATAAAATCTAACATATTGCTAATTTGCTAATCGACCTAGAATTGTATCCTAGCCCATGGAGCTCCACAGGATCAGGTGTTATCTGAGTTTATAAAATGAATTTGGGGATCTAGATTGTGAAAATGCAGCCTCTCTCAAACAAAACCATGGGCTTTTGCACCCTCCTGGAGAACACAGTCACCACAGTCACCTCTGAGTCACATCTCCACACTTACCAACACAGTCCTTTTTATTCCAGTGCAATTTCTTTCCAGGTGGGCAGACACACTCATAGCTCCCCATGGTATTAAGACACCCAAAGTCACAGCTACCATTGCTGATGCTGCATTCATCAATATCTGAAAACATATTTAAAGTTGTGAAGAGTCTTAACCATGTGTATAGATATATACTGTACATGACTTGCATAAGGAAACCTATTTCTACTGTATCTTTTACATTGGAGCCCATATAAACATGTATAAAGACAGACAGTGCCAAACAACTTTAGTGCATCTTGCATGTATTTGTCCTTAAACTGTACAGTTCCTACTCTCCCAAGGATATATGCATTTGATACAGTTTACTTGCCAGGACCAGTTACACTGAAATTTTTGGATACAAAACATGCTCAAAAATCTCTGCAGCATCTGGACAATAATGGACAATACAGAAAAATGGCATAAACCTCTGTGAGATTACATCACTTCTGCAAAACAAGGAAGTAAATTCTCCACAGTGATTCTCCGAGTTTCTTTTAGAAGTTCAGGTGAAGGAGGAAATTATGCTTTTGAAAGAAACTAAGCACTTAAAGTGTAGTTTAGACTTCCACTCCTCAAATAAAAATAAAAGGTAAAGCTCGCAAGAAGGTGAAGAAATTATCATATATGTTATCATTGACATTCCACAGAAAATCTTTCAACTTTTGATACCTCAGAAAAGTATTTAGCCAGTACGAGATGTATCCTTTTTAGTCCACACATTCAGCATTCATCTACTCATGCCAACAAGGTCAATCTCTCATCTCCTATCTTTCCACCACCAGAAAGAACATTTATTTATTTAATGAGCTGAAATGACACCAAATCAACAGGAGACACACAAAATTCCTGATGCTCTGGCTCACTGATAGACCTCAAAATTAAGCATGCAAGGACTAAAACTAATGACAGGCCTAAGTGATAAAACTTGGGGCCTGGACAAGTCTGGATTCAGGGTTGTGATTTTGTATCTGCTCATAATGGAAAAAAGCAGGAGGTTTGGATCCAGTTGTGTTTTTACTCAAAGTTCATCACTGAGTATTTCCAGTGAGAGTTTTGGTCCTTCTTCAGTCTTACTGAAAAGACTGGAGCTGAACTGAGGCTGAAGGTTATTTAAAGACTGAGGCAGAACCCCAAACTTTGAGGCCTTCCCTAAATTAGTGCATTAAGTAATTAAGGAATTAACGGTGAAACTGAAGATCAGTCTCTCTACACCTCATATAACACAGGTCCCAAAAACTTTCAGACTCTGAATTTGCTTTCACAACTGCTTTCGAGTGGGGTCTGTTCCCAAACTGCTTCCTTAAGATGGACTCTTATTTCTCTTCCTGCCTGCCCCTACTTTTACCAGGAATTCATGTGATACTTCACCACAAAAGAGAGACCAGCATACACCTCCTACACCTTTCTCCCAAAAAAGAAGCCATGCAGAGATACCATTAGCTGTGTCTCATGTTGACATTACAAAATCAGGTGAACTCAGCCCTCAGAAGTGAGGGGACAGCCTCTGTTTCTGCTACATTAGCTGAACCTCTAATTTGGTCACCGTGGTAATGCTACACTTCAAAAATACCCCTCTCCTAGGTAATGAAACATTACAGCAGCAATTCTTTCCAGTCATACCAAAAAGATTGAAAGCAGGTCCCCAGAGGATGGCAGGAAGATCCACCACAGCCTTCTGTTATGCATTTCACAGGCAGTTTATGTCATAGACTGGTAAGGACAAATGCCATCAGAGCCAAAATATGTAAACTCTGCAAAACTGACTTCTTTCTCCTATTCTCTTTGTTGCCAATCATATGATGCCTCCCTGCAGTTGTGAGTAACCTCAGTCCTGTGGAAGTTCTGATCCAAAAATGGTGGGACGTTGGTTTTCACTGGTGTTTTTCTCTTGGGAATGCTTCAGCAAATTTGAGACGCTTAAATTTTAGTCACACCCAGCTCATGATATTTTAAGTTTATTTTAATATTATGCCTTTATCATCTTGAGTTATAAAACCTTAATCTAAAAGAATGAGTGGCTCTGTAAACAGTTCCCAAAGCAAACAAACACACATGTAAGCAAAACTCAGTTTCCAAACCTCCACAGTGCGTCAGTCCGTACAAGGTGTAGCCTTTGTGGCAGAGACACTCAAAGCTTCCAGGGTAGTTGATACAGGTGTGGTCACAGGTCCGTTCAAAGGAGCACTCATCTATATCTGAATTAATAGAAAAAGCATTAAGAAATCAGATTTAATCAGGTTACACTGAATGACTGGATTTTCTCACTGGGTTGCAACACCTTGTTACTGATAAAGTATCATTTGCCATGCCATGTAAAATCTGAATAAAATATAATTCTCATTCCTCTAGTGCCTTGTAAAGAAAATACTCACAGGTACATGGAGAAGAACAAGAAGAGATAATTTGGTAAAACCCAGTGAAGGTTGTATTATGTGCATTCCCCATTAGATGGCAACCTTTAACTTCTGAGCGTACTGACCCAGCAGGGCTGGGAGTATGGAGCTTTTGGGGAAGTTAATGGCACAATGGAAAAAAGGTTCAGGTTGAAACAAGCAATTCCCTCTTTCACCGACATCCTGCCCACCAGGACAGGGAATTGCTCCCAGACTTCTGCTCTGCCTTACAAGACTGTACAGAATTGCAGAGGGTAAGCAAAACACTGCCGGAGAATAAGCCCCCACAAGGAATGGACAGGCTGCACCTCGCACCAAAAACATTAGTCCAAAGCCCACATTCTACCCAACTCAAGAAAATATGACTTCTTCCCCTTAAAAAAAAAAGTCAGACAGCTCTAATTATCACTGCTCAATAATGTGAAACCCTGGCTGACACAGCCTCTTCCATCCGGCAGGCTATGAAAAAAGCAACCAAGAGCACATTGCTTCCAGGACTGTACAAAGGCTGAGCAGGTGCTGTGGAGGTTGATTTGACAGCAGCCCTGACAGAATGGACTTGCTGAAAACATGAAAGGTACCTTAACCAGCAATCTGTGCAAAATAACACTTTTGATTTAATTTTATTGGGTTTTTAAAAAAAAATTATCTTCTGTGATTAATTTTTCTGCTTACAGGTCAGAATATTGAATACAATGACATTATTTGAGAGTGGTCATTTCAACAAATCTCATTCCTCCAATGTTACTGAGTTATAAATGAATGGAATAGCATTCCTATGACAATTTCCACACTTTCTAGAGCTAGTTTTTAAGAACAAAACCTGAACAACACCATTACAAAATGTAACTTAGACTTTCATATTGTACATGCTTGGAAAGCTGTTGGTGTTTGAAAACACTTGAAAACTCACCATTCTTCAGGGGATTCTAACCCAATTCCTATATCCAAGTATTATTTACATAGTTTTGACATTTCATGAAGCATCCTAGGTCTCATTCTGTTATTATAAATAAAAATACTTACCTTCAAGAACTATAAAATTAAGATTTCCTGTGTTTGTACACAAACCCAAATCTGTGTGAGAGTTCATGCACAAATTTAGAATGACACATACAGCTACATTCTATATGACCTCCAACTTTAAATGTTTCAAAACATTCACACAAAAGATAATTCACAATGTGGGAAGCAACTGTTCAGGCAAATGCATAACATAAAATGAAATAAACATGACGAACAGAAGTCTGTGTTGTCCAGTTTTATGTGCGCATAACAATCACTTTCTATGATAAAGTCACAAAAAGATGACAACTGAGGTTTTTTCTCTTTCTTACACCTATTTAATTTTAAATGAATTTTTTAATCCATTTTTAAATATCATCATTTGAGTTCTGAAAGTAATTTCTTTTTAAGGTTTTATATAGTCTTGGAAACGTGCAGCTTTTGAATACACATAAATGGCAAACTGTTTCAGCTTTCTCTAAATAAATACACAAAATCATTTGGGAATGAACACTGCAGCTATAGTTTAAAGGATTTTTAATGCATAAGAAGCCAAATCATACATCATGGTTTCATTCATGTGTAACCTCGTTCACTATGTGGAATTGCGGGAAATTTACAAAAGCAGTTCATTTTCTGGCCTCTGACTTACCTTGGGAGTCTCTTTTTCAGAACCAATTTCATATTTCTGAACAGTGATCGTATCCTGCACTAGTTTAGTCCACAGTGTTTATGCACTGCTTTCCCATGCAGAACTGTGTTGCTGCATATATGGCTTGGTTTTTTTCCCATTAAGGAGGATACACTTTCCTCTTTGCCTGTGGAAGAACAGTCTGCCTGATGACGTGACCACTGCTTGCCAACTACCAGGCACTCAGGATGGCCAAATGCATTTCTGCTCCATAGCTTTTTTACCCTTTAAACCCCTCAGCCCCCTCCTGCTGCTGCTCTCAGACACTCAGGCTGCTGAGTTCAGCATCCTGCTGGAACAAGGGAAGCCTCGGCACAGGCTCCCCTGGCTGAGCCTCAGCCCTGGCTGCTCCCGGCTGCTCCCAGCTGAGGCAGGCAGGGAGGGACCCAGCTTTCTGCACAACCACCAGCTCCCTGAGGAATTCAGCACTTGTCATAGAAAAGGCAAAAATATGCACCACATACTCTTCATTACAAGAAACTGGTGGTGTGATACAGGATGCTGAAATCCTTCCCCCCCCCTTTTTTTTTTTTGAAACTCTGAAATCTGTGCTCTGGATGATGTTATCCCCAGGCTCCCAGGAACTTTGAAGCTGGCCCTCACACATCTGTGGTGCTTCACAATACCTCTCCATATTTAGCCTGAAAGGATGTGCTTATTTCCCACCACCCTCATGACACAGGTGTATCTCACAAGACACCATGGAGTTGGAAATTTGACTTTCACAGCCCTGGGTTTCAAATCCTGCTTTACCACAAGAACAGGGAACAAACATGGGGATCTAAACCCTGTCTCCTTTGTACAAGCAACTCTACAAAATCTGGTAGCTCATCGATTTAAGAGAAGTCAAAAAATACAAAAGCAGATATGTGGCAGGTTACAGTCCAGGTCCCACTGCCATGTACACACTCAAACATTTAGGAATTGTGTTGCTCTGAATTTTCCCCCTCCCACACCCCAAAATAAATACTTATAAATTAACTTCCTGGGTCTGAGGTACTCTTAATATGATTTAAAGTTATTAAAATTTATTTTCTAAACTGTTTTAAGACAAAAAGTCAAAATCTTGTAGTTTTGAAGAACTGCGGTGGAAAACTTCAACTTAAAGGCAAAGTTTGTATTCTATTTTTGGTTGCATTTGGCATAAATTCACATGCAGTCCAAGCTGATTTGAGTCTCTGAACATTTCAGATTTGCTAACGCACTTATTTGACATCAAACACATTTTTTAAATTTCACTTAGCTAAAAATTCATGGCACATTCACCACTGCAATCAGCATAGGTGACTGTGTCATTTCAGCAGATTAAGAGGTGTCTTCACAGCTGAGCTGTGTGAGCCTTACAGGGACTATGGGGCCAAATTCACTGCTGGTAGCACATGATTAGTTTCCTACCAGCTTTTTTTAGGAATGCTAATGATACATATAAAATCTAAGAAAGGAGCTCCCTACTTCACAGCAGACCTAGTGGAAGTGCCAAGTTCAGAGGTTGGAGCAGGTGACCTCCAAAGGTCTTTTCCAGGCTCCACCGTGGATTCATGGGTACACTGGCAGTGCCAGATTTCTCTTCATGGTGTTCTGTGCTGCTGACAGCTCTCCTTCCAGTCCCTGTTTCCAAGACATCAAGGCATCATCTCAGGCTGAATAAAGTCCAATATCTCTTTTAGCATGTTCTCACCTCCAAAGAGAATGAGGAAACACTCCTCAATTTTTCCCTAGAATGGATTAAACTAGAAGAGATTGTTCAATGGTTTAATAAAAGAGCAGGATTTCCCTAGGGGTTTTGAGGGAAGCAATTTTTGGCAGTGGTGGCCATGCTCAATAATATTAGTTTGGCTAGGTTCCTATTATTTCAAGTTAGCATTTGGATTTTATTGTTGATTTTTCAATGATATGTAGCTTTTTTTTTTTTTTTTTCAGTTCAGGCTTTCCCATGTTAAACGATCCCATAATGACCTTTATTTTTCTTGAATGTAAAGTTTTTTAGTGGGTGTCAGATTGTCAGTATTGCAAAATAAATTCTTCTGTCTCCAGAAGGGAGCTACCAGAGATCGAATTTCTTCTAAGTTTCCTCAAACAGATGTGTCTCAAAACTGACCTGAGGGAGCAGGGAATAAAGCAGCTCATTTTCCATGCTCATTCAAGTCCCTGCCCTTTCCACTGGTGCTGCCACTAGACTCCCAATTACAGTAGCACCAATTGTTCTGTGGTTTGTGTGATGTGGACACTGACTCATTTGTGGATGTAGAGTGCAGGGCACCCAGAAGCCATCACACTGTGGTGATTTTTGCTAAGCCTGGACCTGAGCTGGACTCCAACCAGCAGCTCTGAAGTGAAAGGCTCCTTTCTGTACTCTGTTTCCAGCCCCCAGACACAGTACCCTGTACTCCTGATTGTCTTCACTCTAAAATAAATTTCAGAGTAATTAAAAGGAACCAGTGATCAAGAAATTAAAGCATAAAGCAGGACATTTCCAAAAAACCATCTGCATTACAAATGAGCAGCCCAGCACCAGACACACCCAGGTGAGACTGGTAAATCCTGATGGACTTAGAGGTGTTTTAGAACTGCAGACTGATGTAGGAACTGCTGTGACTCCCTGACAGAACGCGCATATGCAAAACTCACTTGCAGAGAGGTGTGATTTGAGGGCTGTGGTTAGAGAACTGAAGAATTCAATGCCCAGCTTCCCAATTTCACATTAAAAATCTACTTCAAAAATGAGGATTGTCCTGTCTCTGTTTTCCTTAATGTAATTTTGTTAATATTAAGAACAAGTGAAGAAATTGTTTAGAGAAAACTAATGGTCATCTCAACAGCTTTTCTTGAGACATACACTAAGTAGCTAGGTGAAATTATGGAACTGGGAGCCTCCTTCCAAAACACAGGTCATATATCATAATTGCATAAGAGTTTAGTCTTGAGCCTGGAGTATTTTTCACCTGATCTGAAAATAAAAGCAGCAAGGAGAGATCACTGTTATTTGGTGGTGCTATTTGTGCTACAGAGAACAAGGCAGGAGTGGCTCAAATGCAATCAACAAAAGCTGTAACAGCCATGGGGAACTGAGTGCAGACTGTAAAGATCCTGGACACTGTAAGCAGAAAATCCATCTTAGATTTGATTTGTCTGCATTCAGTGAGGCAAGACATGAAGTATGCACTAGATAACTGCATATTTACAAAACAGGTCAATTAAATTTAGATATACTATTTCAAATAGAAGTAAAATAGAAAAGAAATATTTTTTACTAAGAAATTGAATGTAAAATAAAAATAAAAGGATACATCTATCTCTACTATCAGCTCTTTCATCAGTAGAAGTGACTGATGACACCCCGAACACTGCTCGATCACTCAGAAATGGTCATTTTTGATATTACAACAATATTTTAAATTGCTATTACAGCTGTGAGTCCATACAGTCCCAATCCTCCCAGTAAGCTTAGGTATACCTTGATTATGGCAGCAAAGATTCTTTTTTCTACCTCATAACTGCTGCCCAGGCTGCTATGGAGAATATCCACCACAAGGAACCTGTGGGTTTCAGATTCAGGTGCTGGTGAGGGTTGAGTCCCAGGCTGGGAGCAGTGGCCCAGGTGTCCCAGTGCAGTGGGCACAGCAAAGCCACTCCCAGGGTGCTGGGGTTATCTCCTAACAAGGCCACATTCTCCTCGTGCAAAGGCCCACAAGATGTAGCTCTGTTTTGTCCATCTCACACAGCCCTGGTTATTTTTAACCACCAAGCCAGATGTGGACTCAGTGTGGAGCACCCCAGGCCATGCACACAAGCCAAACTCAAGTTTAGTCAGAATGTTTTGTGTTCACCTTTCTCAGCTTCCAAATTATCGGCTTCTCTGAGAAACAGAGCCTTTCCTTGTTCTCATTCATTAAGCACACATACATAGAAACTCTAAAGAAGGGTTACATGATGTTTTTAAAATAAACACTAATGCTTTTTTTGTATGTATTTTGGCTGAAAGTTATATTCTGTCTTCTCCTGCCCCCACCTCCAATTTCTGTGGGGAGCTGATACCACCCATGTAATGTTGTTCACCTCACGGCTGGGCCAGCCCGGTTTCCAACAATATTTGACAGACATTAGGGAAACCACATATCTTAATCTGAGTGGTTGCTGGACCACAGGGAGTCACGATGCAAGCTATGTTCCCCAACAAATGCTGGTTTAAATTCAGTGCTGGGATGGCATTGTTTTGCTGCAGCAGCCATGTGATGGGGTTTACACCACATCTCAGGTTTTTTGATCCACAGTGACTTAGCCCTGTTCACAGTTAGTAAAAATGCATCCTCCATGTGAGCATGTAGCTCCTTAATACACAGCCAAATCTGACCAGAGGTATGGCTTACAGCTAACTTCTCCTTAAGTTTCAAGGCCTACAAAAATAAAACCAATGAAAAGGAAGCAGGGAAAGATGCAGTAATGTACAAATCTTCTACTTCATTACCTTCCCACTGAGTGCTTCTGGAGCAGGCTAACACCAAGGGGAAAAAAAAATAGCCATAACCCCAGGCCTTTAAAAGTAATTGAAAACCCACACCCATTTAGACTTCCCACTGCATTACTGAGCTGCAACCATCTTGGTGCTGAGACTTAATTGTTAATAACATACCTAATGACCTTCAGAAAAAACAGCTCCAGCATTAATTGCTGTACTTTTAATGGGAAGTGCTAAGTGCCCAGGTAGCACAGTCTCATCTTGTAGTTCAGAAATTTGAGTGGGAAACTGTCCATTATGACTAATGTTGACTTGGACTAAAGCATTTATTTATATAAGAACTTTATTGCTCACAGTTAAGTATGTGATTAGTGAAGACCAAATGTAACCCACTAATCAGGGGCTGAAAGACTTCTGAAGGAAATCGATTCTGTTTGCAAGGAAATGTGCTTTTTATTAGAGATGATTTGTTAGAATGCGAAGAAGTAATAAAACAAATAAATGTATATAAACAGCAAAAGAAACCTGCAGTATATGTTTGAGACAGAGGCAATAAATAATTAGAAACCTGTGACTTATTATGTAAGTATCCCACTGAGGAGGTATTTAAAGGATTTAGCAGTACACAACGAAGTGACTGCTACTCAGCTTCAGGGATAGGCACACAGTATATAGCTGTACTAAGGACAAATGTTACCATCTGCCTCATTCTGCCTCACAGCCTCAGGATCCTGCCTGTGTTTTTATTCGGTATATTGAGATCTTGGAAACACCTTGTTTTCATCTTCCTCCCAGCTTATCTGTACCTACAGTAAGTTCAATAACCCCCTCTCTCTGCTCCTGGGGCTGTCACTCCTAGGACAGGCCATGTCTTTCTGTGTCTTCACACAGTACCAAATGCAGTATGAACACTCCATATAGCTCTGGTGCAAGTGCAGTTTAGGGAGCCACAGCTGCCTCTGTTGTTTATCATTTTGGTCTGATCATTTTAGATACTCTCATTTTGCTCTAAGGAATATCTGGGCATCAGTAACTTCTCCTGTTACTGTATGTTCTCACACTTCTGCTACATGTCTGAAATTGAATAATGTCTTCCAAGACATAATCCAGAAACTGGATGTTTATTGTGATAGAATGAGGATGTTTAATGCCAACATTAAATACTCATACTCATTTAGTCCAATCTCCTGTACTTAAGCAGCCTCCAGCATTTTGCTTGGTAAACTCCAAAAGCATGCCTGTCCCAGAAAGGATTGTCCAGGTGTTTTCCTGAACAGATCCCTTAATCTTTTCCATCAATTTAACTTTCAGAGTTTAAATTGGTGTGATCCTTTTTAACTGCTAAATTTTGTAAAGGCTGAATAATTTACCTTAGAAAGTGCAATGCATACCTGATCCTTTCAGGAATAAACAGGTACCTACTTTTACATTTCTCACATTATTTTCTTGGGCCTGAGGTTACACACAAGAAAGTAGGAAAGATTCCAACTAAGCAGCTCCCTTGGGCTGGCTAGCTGCCTCTACTAATTCCTGTGAATTCACCTCAGTTCAATAGACAGCAATCTTTCATTGGCCCCTTCCGTGTTAGAGGAACTGCAGCAGGCAGATCCTTCTTTGATGCTAAGCACCAAGGGGACCGCTGTTCACCCAGCGAACTCATCACCCTCATTAACATCACAGCAACTGGTTTCTCACTATTTACCTAGACGTTAAAGCAAAGGGAACTGCTTTTAGGAAGAACAAGACAGTACATTTGGGAAGGTCTTTAAAGGCAAATGGCAGCTTGTTTCCTTTATCTCTGCTATCAGACTTTATCAAACGAGACCAGTTGCACTTTCTGTGAACCACCGTGCTATCTCTGAAGTTTGAAAACAAAAGGAAAGCAGGTTAAAAAACGAGACTTGGCAATAAAATTGTAGCCCTAGATTCTCTGCTCCCTCTCCTCAGTAAACACGACTTTACTTTTTCTTTTTTTTTCTTTTCTTTTTCTTTTCTTTAGGAACTCTTCCAAGAGAGTTTTATGTGATCTCATGTAGCAACAAATTAATTTTTCGCTTATCTTTTCAGTTTCTTTCAAAAATTCCATATTAGGTTTTCTTCCACACAGAATTCACAAGCTCCTTCTCTTCCACAAGCTTCCCGCAGGACTTCCTTTGAGTCTGCAGAAGCGGGGCTGTGGAACGACGTCTCACTGCAGTAAACGCCCGTTCCCTTAACGCTCGTGTGTGTTCCCTCAACGCGTGTGCCAAGCCGAGTGACCACTCATTCCTCTTCCTGTCAGCCCTGCAGAGCCAAGTCTGCTCCCAGGCACTATGGCTTTGTTCTGCCTCAAGCATCAGCCAAGGATTTGCTTGCTTTTGCATCACCAAGAGCTTTGCCCAAGGGGTGGGAAGATTTGTGCTTTTGGATGGAAACTGCAGAATCTGGCAATTTCAGCCAGGCAAAAGTTGGCAGCCAACTTTGGGGTCTTTGGGGGTTTCTTTGACTGTAGGTGATGGGATTTGGATCAAGGCTTTTTCTATAATGAAATACATCATCATTATCACCACCATTATTATTATATTATTATTTCTCTGCTGCTGGACTAAAAAAAAGATTTCTGATATGTTTCCCTGCAGCAGCATGGAAGACCTCACCATCTGATATTGTTGGAGGCAGCACCAAAACCAAAACCAGAATAAAAGTAGAGGATTACCTGATCAATTCAATTTTGGTAGATAATAATTTTTTCTAATATTTTAAATATGGTTGAGCAAAACTACTTGCTAAATCTCAGTCCTGCAAGCAGAGTTGGGGAACAGCAGTGTCAAATTTTTGCCATGTGACTGCTGAGGAGGGAAAGGTGCCTGGCCTCAAGTGCCAAGCCAAGTTTCCCTCTTCCTCTGATTCGTCATCTGAGCTCAATTCTGAATTTGCTCAGCTGTCCTAGCAGAGAGAAGAATGAGAAAACCAGTGCTGGTCACCAGAGACAGCTCTGCAGATACTTTCAAATAGAGAAGTTAAAAAAGGAAGGGGATTTTTTTTTTTTTTTCAGGTAAGAAAGTTTGCCTTGTCTCTTATGGAACATGGAAAAACCTACTAATAACTAGACACAATGGTATAAAATTAGTAAATCTGTCCAAGGTCACAGGCACAAAGTGAGCCTAGGGAGGTGTTCTATAAAGGCATTTGGAAGGGAAGATTTCAAATTCTTACTCGTTTTCTCTGTTTAACACACCACACTTAACCTCACCATGGCAGTTCTCTCATCCTGCCTTTTCTCCACACTGCTATCTTTGTAAATAACAATTTTGAGAGTATTTCCAAATGATTTTTAAAACATATAAAAATGCACTGTAGGGATCTGAACCTGAGTAAAGCACCATTATCTTCTAACATCCAAAGCGAATAGTATAAAAAATGGCTAAGTACACTTAACGGTATAATTCATTTTTATAACCTATTACTTTTAAAATCAATAGGAAATGAGTTAAGCTAAGCATTTTGTCAGATCATAGGAGCAACAAAATCTTCCCATGATTGCATCAGGAAGGGATGGAGTGCTTGGTGGAAGGCCAAAGAAAGTCCAAATACATTTTCAACTTCAGCAATGGCAAATCAGAGAAAGGTTGAGAAAGCTGTGATAAATGAGCCTGATTCAAAACTGTACCCCCTGAATGCTTAACCTGGAGAATGCCAAGT
>VYZP01031749.1:0-23664 GCA_013400635.1 Hypocryptadius cinnamomeus | reverse complement strand
AGAATTCAGAACTCCTGATGCTCAGTCCCATATACACTTATAGACTGTTGGGACAGGGAGCTCCCTTGATGAGGAAAGCTTTGAGAACTGCAGCTGTTCAGTGACAGTACAGCCTGGGGGTGGCAGAGGAGGATTAGATGAAACTGGGTAACAGAAACAGATGCATTTTCTCTTACAATTTAACAGCGTTTTCACTAATAGAAATACTCTTGTGCATAGATTTTACATGGATTTTTCCCAGGATAACTACATCTGAAAATAGATACACAGTCCATGAACTCATTATTCCAGCAGAATTTTAGCTAAGCTTTCAGTAGTGTTCTGAACTTCTATCCTATAAATTGTTTATTTGCAGCACTTCACTTATAACACTAGGTACCATTCAGCAGGCTGGATTTTTAAAGTAGTTTGTCTTTGAACCTCAGATGGTGTTAGCCAGTTTTATTTCAGTAGTTTTTCATTTCTTTCTCTTACAGAGCATGCATTTTAAAGAGAAGGTATAGAACAGGAGTGAAAAAAAGTGTAAAAAGGAAACAAATATTTTCTTCTATTTTTTTTTTCTTTTTTTTACTATGTCACAAACTGTTGTAATTCTCCACTGGAAAATAAAGCTAATTTTGTAGCATGAAAGGCATCAACATTTTATTTTGTATATTTACCTCTACACTAGTAGCTCTGGTAATAGTGAAAGTTTGCAACAGGAAAGTAAAATTTTCAGTGCTAATTAGAATTAATTTCAAATGGTGAATCAGTATGAGTAATTGCTTCATCTTTAAAGGTTGGTTTCTTAGTATTTTATAATTGTGCATAATTTATTTTTGTTTGACACCACCATGAAATTGCAACACAAACCATATTCACTAAAAAAAGAAAAAGAAGAAAGACATGTAAACTTTGGAATGAGGTTTTACCTTGGAAAACAGACAATAAATGCTTGCTGAGTTCAGCAGAACCAAGTTTTTATGTGATAACTGTGAAATTATTTTTTAGAAGGCAGTGATCTTCAATGTTCTAAATAAGTAATTTGTGCTTTATATGTACATATACACACACACATAATTCTGTGTAAAGTTACATAACTGCAAACTGATTGCAGGAGCATGACTCAGTCCATCTGCATCAATTTTACAAGTTGAAGGTTCTGCTTCCGCTTACTAATGAACAGTACTTTGGTTAGCTGGGGTCAGCTGTACTGCTTGCATTTCCTCCCCAGGCCCTTGTCTGTGCCCAGCCTACTCAATGGCAGGGCAGAGAGGTAAAAACCAAAGGCCTTGACACTGTGCAAACACTGTTCAGTGCCACCTAAAACACCCCTGAGTTGTTTACACTGCCCTAGTCACAAATCTAAGCCACAACACCCTATGGGCAACTGTGATGGGAATTAACCCCATTCCAGTGGTGTTCCAGCCTGCCCAGTAGAGCAGGGATGTCTGGGCCCTGTGCCACCTCAGACATGAGGCCATTGCTGATAACAAAATGTTCTTCTGCACAGCAGAGTAAGATGATAAGTGCTACAATAAATAGCAAAAGTCCAAACCAGTCACTAACGTGCCAGACTCTTATATACAGTAAGGCAAAAAGTATGAACCCCTGCCAATAACAGCTATAAATTCTACCTAGCACACTCTGATCAGGGGTGTTATCTCAAAATCCTCTTGTCTCACATTGGACACCAAAAAGGACTGCAGTAGGTTGGCCCCAGCTGGCAGCTAAGTCCTCACTCAGTCACTTGATGGCTTTCTCCTGTCAGGCTGGGGGAGAGGATTGGAAGAGCAAAAGAGAGGAAACTTGCAGGTTGATATAAAGGTAATTTGATAAGAAAGTCAAAGCTGCACATGCAAGTAAAGCACAATAAAGAATTCATTTGCCACTTCTCATCAACAGGCATGTGTTCAGCTGCTTCCAGGCAAGCAGGGCCTCGACACACCTGACAGTTGCTTGGGAAGACAAAGACCATAACTCTGAACATTCCCCCTTCATCCTTCTCCTTTCCCCCTGCATTTCCTGCTGAGCACAATGTCACACAGTCTGGCTTATTACATCCCCTGGCTCAGCTATGTCCTCTCCCAGCCTCTTGTGCAGCCCCAGCCTCCTCACCAGTGGGGCAGGGTGGGGAAAAGAAAAGGCCTTGGTGCTGAGCAAACACTGCCAGTACCAGATAAAACAACGTGTGTTATCAGTGCTCATTTAGTAAAAAAAACAAAGCACAGCACTGTACAGGCTGCTGTGAAGAAAATTAACTCTATCCTAGCTGGACCACATACACAAAGTATAAAGTTTTATTAAGCAGCCATCTTAGATTGAATTTGCCAAGGCTTTTGAAAATCTGTAGTTAAAACAGTCCTGCACAGCCTTTTACACACTGTGGAATTAAATTCTGTGTATGTTGAGATTATTTACAAAGTAAACAAGCAGAGCAAGAATTCCTGCAGTTTTCTCAGAGACTAAATATGCATGTGACAGCATGAAGGTTAACAAACATAAACTCTTTTGGACTGAGGGAAAAATGTGGTGCCAAAGTTCAGAGTAATAGAGCAAATAATTTCTTCACAAATCTGGATGGATGCCTTCACACTGGCCTTTTGATCCAAAGGTCCAAAGTCAACTGCTTTTAGCCTCAAACAGCATCACAATGGAGTTGCTGCCCTCTAATGCTCATTCCAGCTTCCAAGAGGCTGCAGGGTGTCCAAAACTGACCATCTGCAAGTGACAAAACCACATGGGTGGCTGTGCTTGAAGCCTTGTGCTTTACTCACAACCACCTTTACTAGGTGCAACCAAATGTTTCCATTTTCTTTCCAGAGGTGGTGGATGTTCTCCTTCACACATACACTGAAACTGGTTGTGTCTGCACTTGGATTGGAAAGGAGTTGGAACTACATGTGAAGACAGTTGAGCAGTTCTGAAATAGGTACTGACAGCAGCACCACAGTAGTTTCTTCAGAGCCTGCTGCAGTAGTCCAGTATCCAGACAGGTTTGTACAGGGTGACCTGTACAGTCTAAAGATGCAGGCAGTCTCATGTGAATGGGTACAGACACCTCTGCCTTTTAGAGGAGATGTCACCTCCATTTTTGCTAGTTTTTCTGCTGGTTGTTCTGAATGTAACACTGGCACTGCAGGGATACCTGCACTGAAGCTGGGCCAGCTCACCTTCACCAAGGTTCCCAGGAGTTTGGAGACTGGATGGTTCCCTCCACACCGCTGGCATAGCAGGGTAGAGACATAAAGCTGCATATTACCCATGGATTAGAGCCAATGCAGATTCTGTTTCTGTATCCACTCAGAAACCTGAACTGTGCATTAGCACAGATGCAAAGGTGATTCTGGGCTTTGGGGCTTTTCTTACGTTAGAGATGTCCGTGAGGGTGCCTGGCAACAGTATGTCTGAGTGAAGTGCCAGGAGAGCCCTGCAGAAAAAGCATCAAATGGTAATGTGGCCAGGACTCCAGACAAATAACCAATCTTTTGAGCATCCTCCAGCACCCCCTGAAATGGCCATGAACACTGGTGGGTTGATCAGAATTTTAGGATGGTGCTAAGGGACAAAAGGAGGGCTTGCAACTTCACAAGCACTCACATTCACAAGGTGTCTTTCATGACAGGAGAAAATTGTTTTGGCACATACCTGAGAGAGGAAGAGAAAGGCTCTGCCCATGCCCACATATGTGCTAGGGAGGACTGTTTATCAATGTTACCATGAAGCACCACAGAAATGAGATGCAGCACTGTCCTATGTGGACTGACTGCTGTTTTGTATGAATCAGTTATTCCTCTTACTCGGTGTAAAATATTCCTCTTCTTGCTGTGTTTATTGCGCTAGCTCTACATATAACCACTTTATCTACCTACACTTTCCTATCATTACTGTGCCCCATTCTCCATTTGTTTGTTACACCCAGTGCTTGAATCATGCTTTAATTACAATCTCCCCCAGGTAAGGACTCTATCTTCTTGAATGTTTGTACAGCACTCTCCAAAACAGGCCATGGGATCATTCTCAGGGTTCCTGGGCAAATCTGTAACACCATTCCTAATGGGAGCAATACTGTGTTAAGCCCACTGTGACCTACATACACCAAGCACCAGGTAATTCAGACCAACCTATTAGCTTCTTTAATAAAAGTACAGGGTATGTTTCTTCTAAGTACTTGTTTTAATTTGTAACATCACTATTGTACTCTCTTTTAGCACTTCCTATTAAAATCTTTCCACTGTTTGTAGCAGACTTGAGTGGCTTTTCCATTTTTTCCTCACGTAGCTGACTGCAAAATATTTTAAATTGTTACATCCATAATAGAAATGTATAGTGCTGTACAACATGACCCCTCTTAGGCCAGGAGTTATTCTGATATCCTGTGGCAAGTAATTCCTCAAATTCAGCCATGAATGCCTCATCTCTAACAGCTCTCTGCTTCAGTCTGCATTGGACTCAATGCAGAGCTTGCTGTGGTATGTGGGGCAGAAGGGAAGTTCTCTGCCAAAGGCTTTTGATAGTAACCTGTCTCCTAATGACCCCTGTATTTTGGAGAGATGGCTGTTTGTCCTTATGCTTCTGCAGGTCTTGGAAGCTTGGATTTCAGGCTGGCTTCTGTGTCAGCTGTGTTCCAGTGAACTACAATGCTGCATTCCCCCCGCCCCCACACCATGTACAGGGGTTTTAAATTGACCCTTTATGGCTGCATAATATTTATGAGCTTCCTGTTGAAAGCCCCCAGATTATCAAAGGATCAGCTGGGGGTTGGAAGTGGAAGACACAGGCCTTCAAAGTTATATCCAGTCTACTGTTCTAACAGATAGCTATAATCGACAGGCTTTGATCTAAACTAATCAGCCTGCATTTCAGAAATAATTTGGATTTTTATTTTGTTTTTGCTAATTCTGTTTCATTCCAATATAGATACTAGTTAATGGAGTCTACTTCCCCAGATTAGTTACAATGGCCAAAATAATTTAAAAAAAAAAGTGGTTGCTACTGTTTGTCACATTTCTGTGCCCTTGTTCCTTCCATGCTCAGCAAAAGACAAATTGTTTTATTCTCTCCTTCAGGATAGTTTCTGAAATATTTGTACCATCTTTAGTGCTCTCACATACTGAGGAAGAATTCTGAACAACAGTTTCACAAGAGTGCAGTTTTTAAAGTTTTTAATTTACAGAAGATTTTCTCTAAACAACTTGGCAAGAGTTTAGGAGAACTTTTCATGCACATATATTTATTAATTCCTCCACAATACACTGCAGGACAGAAGTTGAGAAAAGAAGGAAATAGGTAAGATTAAGGAAAGTGTGAGAAACCCTACTTTTCACAGCTTATGTCTCCCATCTTAGAAAAAAATATTGGAAGTGTTGAGGTTTTTACTATCAAACATGTTTAACCTTTCCTTACTTTTTCTAGTAGAGTGGGGAGATGGAAAGAAAAAAATGTGGAAGAAGGCTAAGAAAATAAAAGATTGAAGTAAAAAATCAGGGAATAAAATTTTTTCTTGTTCCCAAAGGCTGAAAATACTCCATGAAAATAAAACAAAGTGAGTTCTTTTGAGAACAAAACCAAAACCCTGAGAAAACATGGAGCACTTAAGTCAAAATTTTGCAGTTTCTTTTCTGTTCCAGTTTTTGGAGGAGAAATCCAGGTTGCCTGACTGACTGTGTATTTTTTTCAAGGAAAAGGGCTGAACTGATGTAACTCTTTCCAATCCACTGGAAACAGCACTTGAGCTCCAGTGGCACAGCTCTAACGATTGTTGTTTTGGAAAAGAGCAAGGCCGCCCATGAGATCCTGTGAGCAGCCTGGATCTGCGGGAACTGTTGCCTCTAGGCAGGACACACCAAGAGTTCCAAGGTTTTGCTCTTTCCTCCCGCCCCTGCCTGGAACTAAGCGATGGTCAGAGGGTGCAGACCACCTTGCTAACAGCCCATATCCCTTTATTACCTGCTCCTGGGCCACATGCCAGCGGGACAGAGGCACTCCTAAGAGAGAGGGAACCCCTGGCAACGAGTTTATCAGTCGTTGTTTCAGCTCATTTCACTCTAACCATGCTGTTTGAAAAGATCAGCTGTTCCTTGCCTGTGGCTGAAATGGATGCCAATATTAGCAGGAACTGATTCTTTACATGTAGAGTTTTGCTTCAAGCTAAAAGGTAGTAAAATAGCAACATCTTTTTCTTTTTTTCCCCTAATAAATCTTACAGGTTTTCTACAGAAGAGAACATGGACAACAACAGAAAGGAAATTTTGCTAGACCCAGAAGATAGCCAGAATGCAGCAAACCACTGATGCCAATGATCAAGACCAAAATATTTAGCTGTGTTTTACAGACAGCTGAGTAATCTCACGGCCCAAATCCTCATTTTAGCTATGTTTACTAAGGCATGATTATGGTGATTACAGTAATAAAACAGTAATAAAAATATAATGGTAATAGATAGTAAAATTCTGCACTACAATGAATCTGTTGTGGGGCTGAGAAAACTTGTTCTTTCCCACCCAACTCTGTATATCCAGATGCCTAGGAGGCAGGATATGCAACTGCACAGGTGGGAGGCCTGACCCCTGGTGTGAATTCTCTCTGGCATCAGCCAGTTTGGAGAACAAACTCTAGGTATAAAGTAGGAAGCCCTAGGAGTGATAGCAATGTCGTGGAGATCAAGGGACTGGAGCAAAGGGAAAGGCAAATCAAGTAGATGGAAAGGAATAGATTGAAGAGAAAAACAGCAAATAATTCAGAGGATTGGCAAAGCTCTAGGAAGAGTAGTACTGGGCAAAACTTAACTTTAGATAACGAATGTAGTGGTTTTATTTTCCCCACTTATCTAATATTTCTTCTGGTTGGACAACAAGGTGCTGCGTTATTAAACCTCAGAAGTGATTAAAGCTCTTATCTCGCGAAAGGGAAGAAAGCAGAGGTCAGCGGCCGAACGCGTCCGGGCCAGGAAAGCTCGACCAAGCCCGGCACAGCCGGCAGGGACCTCTGTGGGAACAGGTTTCCAAGGAAGGCTCGCACCTGCCCGGAGGAGCGGCGGCAGGAAGAGGTCCGGGGGCGAGCGGCCCGCAGTACCCCGGCCCTGCCCCGACCCTCCCGCGTGCGCGGCTTCTGGCCCCGCCCACGGGGGCGGTGTGACCAATCCGAGCGGTGTGTGGCCCCGCCCCCCGCGCGCCGGCCAATGAGCGTGGGGCGCAGGGCCACGGGCCGGAGCCCCGTCTCGGGAGGTGACCGAGACGCGCCCGCCACCGGCGCCTCCGGCCCCGGGAGCGCCTCTGGGCCCCGGAACACCTTCGGCCCGGCCCGGCATGGCGGACTCGGACGGGGTGCGGCCGGCGCAGCGCTCCGCNCTCCCCGCGGGGTGTGTGTCTGTCTGTGCGTCTGTATGTCTGTGCTTTGTTCGCAGTACGGGAGTGCTGGCGGTTACCGCCGTCTTTTCCCTAACGCAGGTGTTCAACGAGATTTACCCGGTGTGGACTTACTCCTACCTGGCGCTGCTCTTCCCCGTGTTCCTGGCCACGGACTACCTGCGGTACAAGCCTGTGGTCCTGCTGCAGGGCCTGAGCCTCATCGTCACCTGGTTCATGCTGCTGTACGCCCAGGGGCTGTGGGCTTTCCAGTTCCTTGAGTTCTTCTACGGGATGGGGACTGCCGCCGACATCGCCTATTATTCCTACATCTACAGTGTCGTCGATATCAACCTGTACCAGCAGGTCACCAGCTACTGCCGAAGTGCCACCCTGGTGGGCTACACAGTGGGCTCGGTGTCTGGGCAGGTCCTTGTGTCAGTGGCAGGATGGTCCCTCTTCAGCTTGAACGTTGTCTCCTTAACCAGCATATCCATTGCCTTTGCCACGGCGTGGTTCCTGCCCATGCCACAAAAAAGCCTTTTCTTTCACCACCTCTCAAGTCAGGGGCTTAGTTGTGAAATGAAGGTCGTGGACTGTAAAAATGGAGCGGCTGTCCAAGATCATCCTGATGTGCAGAGGGCACCTGGCTGGGAGGATGAGACGAAAGTTCCCTTAAATGGAGAGGGTCATTCAGCAGAGAAACAGGTGAGTTGTGCCCTGAGTTTACATGAGTAGAAGATGCCATAGTGATGTGGTTGTCACACATGCATATATATACACGTAGCAGTAGAGATGTAATATCTAACAGCAAGAAAGTATCCCTTTACATATCTGTGGTTGTGTTCGAGGGTCTCAGGATGAGGGAAGAGATGAGAATCTTGACTCCATGTTTCAGAAGGCTGATTTATTACATTATGATATTATATTATATTAAAATGCTATATTAAAACTGTACTAAAAATAATAGAAAGAAAGGATTTATTTGAAAGCTGGAAAGGAGTAGAAAGGAATGATAACAAAATCTTGTGACTGCTCACAGCCTCGACACAGGTGGCTGTGGTTGGTCATCAAGTGAAAACAATCCACATGGACCAATTGAAGATGCACCTGTTGCATTCTACAGTAGCAGATAATTATTGTTTACATTTCTTTCCTGAGGCTCCTCAGCTTCTCAGGAGAAAATCCTATCAAAAGGATTTTTCATAAAATATCATGAAGACACATATCCCTCTTATTTATGGCACAGGGAGAATTATTACTGGCATCCTTTTGCTGTTTGAGCATGGTAGGCTGCTCCTTAGTTTTTCTGAAATTGCTCTTCATATCTCACCAAGGCTGCAGTTTGAATGCTCTGGGCATCAGATTGCCATCCAGTGGTACAAAGCAAAGGACATCTCTGGGAACTAAACATTGAGCATATGTCCAAACTCTGTGTGTGCTTCTGGATGTACACAGTGATTTGCAGAGAAGAGGTAATTCTTCTTGTACTTAGATTTTGGCATTGTTACTCCAACTGTTGCGTGAGTTGTGCTGCAATATGCAGTGTAATAATTGGGGTTTATCGTATGATCCTGGAAGGATGCTGCTCTAGGAAGGAAACTGCAGTAGTTCTTGGGGGCACTTGGAAGCAGACATTGATTAGTAATAGAAGGGCAGAATGTGGAGAAATTGCAGGAAGCAGATCTGCATGATATCAGCTTAATGCAGCCCCTGAGAATGCCAAGGTAGTGCCCTGACTTGTGGCTTTTGTGGGCTATGTAACTTGGCAAAGCCATTTGTATGGAAACAAGTGCAGGGAGCCTTGCTTGGTGGAGGGACGTGCTGAGTCCCACCATAGCTGAGCAGCCTCCAGTTTTGGGCTCCAGTCTGAGTGTGTAGTTGCCTGCTGGGCAGGTTCCTGCTGGCCACACTGCTCCAGGAAATGCAAATATATGGAGATTCCTGGCAGGGGGATTCGAGGCCCTGGAGAGAGGCCAACCTTGCTCCTCGGACAGAAGGAGGCCGTGCTGGTTCTGAGGACAAGCCAGAAGGTAAGTGCAGCTGACCTTCTGGCTTAGTCAGCAGTGGGTATTTCTTAGCAAGTAAGCCGCAGTTAGCTGGTTTGGGGGAGGCAGCATCCAGGGCTGCTTTCTGCTTCTCCAGCTACAGCTGGGAATTAAGGGTATTAACATTCCAGGGACTTAATCCTGCCCCATCCAGCACGATCTTGTGTGACCAAGGATATTTTTACCCAAGCTATGCTTGCATGTTGAAGGGTATTTGTTAAGACAAATTCTGTGCCATAAACATATAACTTATCCATCCTTTTTGTTTACCTTACTCCTCTCCTGTGAGAGTACATGTAGTACCAAAGTAGTGGAGAAAAGTTTAGAAAAGGAGGGAGTACACCTGCCTAACTCCCCTGAGGTCACTTACACCAGGTGCTGAAGGCTGAGAAGCACTGGAGTGTGATGATTGTCCTTCTTGCTGAGGTAATAGCAACCATATTTCGCAAACATGGATGGCTGTAGGAATAATTGTACTGAAGAGGAACTGCCAGGGCAGGGCGGGTGTGCCTTTCTGCCTTACCAGACACTCACTTGAAGATGAGCAGCCAAATAAGTTTTTGCATTGTGTGTGACCATTCCCTTCTCTTGTTTTCCTGTGCCTTAACTTGTGCTTTGTGTGAAATTGTGTGTGTGGAAGTTATGTGTAAAGTCACATTGCCACAAGCTCACTTCTTCCCAAGTTGTTCTGTTGTGTTTTGGAGGAATGGTATCCACATGCAGAACAAGAGTTACGCCATTGGCAAGGCACAGGTGGGACTGTGTGGTGCTTAATAAAGATGCTTAGAAATCAGTGACAATTGAAGGGGTGGAAGAAAGGAAGTTCAGGACAGGTTTCAGGCTGTGGTTATTTGGGGTTTTAGTAGAAACCTTAACACCTTTTGAAATGAGTTTTATTGCTCATGGAAAAGTCTTTCTTAGGAACACACTGCATGATTCCCCCAGGGAAAAGGCATAATGCCAAGAGCTCAAAGTTGCTGCTGCTGTCTGGAAACCACTCTGAAACTGGGCATGTGACAGCACAATGTGCAATAGCTCAGTCCTGTGACAATGCTGTGTGTTTCCCTGCAGGGAATCCAAGTTCACAGGGGCCTGAGGTGCTGGGTGGGCCTTGGGGCTCTGCCCAGTCTCACATTAAGTAACTGCTCTTACTACTCAGACTAGAAGGTTCTTGCCCTACAGAGTCTATGCTATGTCTGTACATGTGTGTGTGCAGCAAATGTAACCAAGAACTTTTGTCTACAAAGTAAAGACATGCTCTTTTCCTCTGCTGCTGTTGACATAAAGTGGTAAAGAACAGGACTGTAACAGTCTGTGTGTAAAAACCAATTTTGATTACTGTCATCCCCTGTTGCTAGACTTGATCTATTTTCAATTATTTTTAAGAGTCTGCCCCCTTGCATGCTCTTTCTAGAAAAATTCAGAGTGGAAAGCTTCATTTTTTATCTCCTGCCATTTGTCAGGGCACTTGTATGTGCAGGACCTGCCATTTGCAACAGCAGTGTTTGGTGGAAGTAGCTTCTGTTTCCCTTTAGATTCCCAGGTGACATCTCTCACCTTCTTGAAGCGCTGGTGAGCTTTAACAGGGGTAGAGTGTGTAGTAATGGGATTACTTCTTTGAGTTTTATAAACTCCCAATGCCTGTTCTAAAGAAAATCAGCTTATTTGGGGACAGATATAGTTCTCTGTGCTACAAAATTTGGTTGAATTTGAATGAGGACTTAAAAGTGTCAGTAATACTTTTTGCCTTTATGATGTAAATGACTGGCTTCTGATCCTGTCTTGTCTAAGTGGATATTGTATCCTGTTCTCTGGTGTTTCTTCTGTGGCACCCTTCAGTTGCTCACATAACATGTGGCAGTCCCTGCTGTCTGCTGGGGAGAGCCAGAGATGGGGAGGTGCTTGGGACTGAACCCTTCCTCTGCATGTAAGGGTATGGCTCTGTTTGGCACAGACTGTGGGATGGGAAAGCTTTTTATTCATTACTCTGTGGGGGTTTGTGTCCAGGAGTGGTATTATCACTCACCAGTGATCAGACCACCTGAAAGGGGCAATTTTGTGGAGCAGTGTGATGTGTTCATAAACAAAGACTTAACATTTCTCTCCCCTTCCTTCTCCAGTCTACGCAGAAGCAGAAAGTAGACATCGCAAAGGTGCTCAGAGACCTCTGGCAGGACTTCCTGCAGTGCTACTCCTCTAGGACCATGCTCTGCTGGTCTGTGTGGTGGGCACTGTCCACCTGTGGCTACTTTCAGGTCATCAACTATGCTCAGGGCCTGTGGGAGATGGTGCTGCCTTCTCACAGCGCGGACATCTACAATGGTGCTGTGGAGGCAGCCTCGACGCTCCTGGGTAAGCTTCTGTCTTAGCTCCTTCTCTGCTGTGAGAAATGTCTTGTTTCCTTCAAGGTCACTAGAACATGATTTGGAAGTGCTATGCATTCCACCAAGCATGCAGGAGAGGTAAACCCTGGCATTTGGGATGAGTCTTCCCTGACACACACAGGTAGGGTGCTCAGTGTCAGTTAGTTGTTGAAGCAGCCCTGATTCTTGTAATCCAGTACGTAGGTGTTTAGAGGAACCTCCCAAGGCAATCTTCATTCTGAAATACTTGGCACAAGGCTCCAGGCATGTGGCTGACTGTGTGCTCTTGGCTGTCACCATGACAGCCAAGTGGGGTTATGTTTGTTTTAGCCACTCAGAGGGAGACACGGGGTCCTGTGCATTTGATTTTCCTCCAAGGAGCCTATGAAGGTTTCCTGTGCACACCCAGCATGCAGTGAGCCATGGTTAGTCATTTCAGCACTGTTAGGAGCAGAAGCTATTAAGATGAAAGAAGTTGGTTGACTTGAAAGGGACAGGTAGGTCAGTCAATACAAGCATTTGTTTATGAAGTTGTTTACAACTGTTTCATTGCCACAAGTAGGACAATACCTTTTTAAAATAAAAATACCCTTGCAGAGGTTTTCTAGATGTTGCTGCAGCATGTCCCTTTTCTTTGGAGTCATTGTTCCATCATCTGCTGTGGACATCACCTACTCAGGGGCAAAAGAAACCAAGGTACACAAACAAATTATTAGTGCTTCCTTGGGTGTGTTCAGCCCCTTCTTGAAGTTCAGTAGGAAGCTGTGGCTGGTTTATAGTTCTAAAAGCTGGTGCACAACCCATTGTTAGTTGGGTTTGAAACTGTTGGCAACTTGATGACTTTGTCTGTTTAGTCCTTGGTGTGCTAAACCTGCCCTTAAATAGCTTGCTGTCATACACTGTTTCTCCACTCTAGCATGAGCCTGTGGCTCTTACTTCTTGTTTGGATTGGCTTCCTCTCTACCATCCTACCTTTGTCCCAGTAGGGGAAGAATTGGTATCAAGGAAAAGAAGACCCATAATAGCAGCACAATTTAAAACATTTCAAAAAAGGGGGAAGGGTATTCTTCAAAACTTATAATGAACACCTTTGATAACAAGGTCCTTTTTAAAAAGGCCTGTGAACAATGGACCTACACTCTTGTAAGACTGAAGTTTTTAGTTTCCCATTTTGATTTTTTTCCTCAAGTATTTTTATAAATTGTTGAATCATTTTGGGTGATGTTTTCAGGGAAATTAGCCTGAACTGCTCAAAAGACAGAATCCTTCCAGCTGATACAGATTAATTGCTTGAAAGAAGCAAAGTTTAATGAATTAATAGTCACAACTAAAAGCCTGAAGTGTGTGACAGGACTGGAAGTCCTAACCCCCGTTAAGAATGAGCACGCAGTGACCTGACTTCCTAGGCACTAGTGCAAATGCTCTAACTTCTGATTTCCAGTTTGAATTTATTAATAAGCTCTTTATTTATCTCTGATGTCATGCCAAGTTGTATTTTAGCACAAGTTCTTTGCTCTGGGCCAGACAAGCCAGGTTTTTCTAGATGTTCTTTGGTAAAGTTAAGCTCTTTGTTCTCTTCCTTAATTCTGCAAGAACACAATGTGCCATCTTTGCACCAAACCTGGCTTGAGTTGCCTTTTGAAGGTGGATAATCTGAATTGCACTCAACTTTATTCAGTGAGGCATCAGACTTACAGAAGAACATGCTGTTCACTCTTCTCCCTGTATTAGAAATCTCTCCTGCTGTGTCCCACATCTGATTTGCCATTTTCATTGCTCTTAGTCATTCTGTGCTCAGTTATGAGCAACGTTTGGCAACCTTTGCATAAGACACTATTGCCATCCCTGCCCTGCAGAAGGGTTTAAGTTGGCATGGTGACTCATGTAGCTGTCTGTCCTGGGAAAGAGAATTAGTATTTCTTCTAGGGAGATCAGCTGACTGTTAGGTTGCATCCTGCACCTTCTTTGGAGTGTGGCAATCCTTTATCAGGTTGGGTTGTGAAACCACTGATCAGCTGAATGTCTCATTGAAGGGCAGAGACTGAATATCTTAATTGGGTGTCAGGCTGATACAACCTTGGCACATAGGAGGAGTATCATTTTGTGAATTGCTGTGAGATCCTCATGTCTGTTCTCAAATTTCAGAATTGCTGAGACAGTAGGAATAATGCTCTAGGACTGAGCTTCTTTTTGCATTTCAGGGTTTTGCTACTGGAGGAGCCAGACTTTCAAAGAACAAGTTGTTAGTCAGATTTTAGTGGGGGAAAATAAATCCTTTCCCTTGGCATAGTGCTCTTCTTCGCCAGTCTGCAAGACTGATGTAAGGTCTGACAGAATTGAAGGCTTGGGCAAACTGGTGGTGCCTAAGGAGTCTTGGTGTGCTTGAAGGTT
This sequence comes from Hypocryptadius cinnamomeus, assembly GCA_013400635.1. Classification (NCBI taxonomy): domain Eukaryota; kingdom Metazoa; phylum Chordata; class Aves; order Passeriformes; family Zosteropidae; genus Hypocryptadius; species Hypocryptadius cinnamomeus. Next base: position 9,537 of record VYZP01031749.1, on the reverse strand, counting down.
TTCTAAGACACCATGCCAGCTAAGGGCTACAAAGAGCTTAGATAGTGCACTGTAGCACTTTTGTGCAGTGGTCTACTGCTGAACACAATCCTGTTTTTCAGAGATGTCCTGTAAACCTCCCTTTGTCTGTATGCTGTTTGTCTGGTTTGCTGTGTGCAGCCATTATGCTGTTGGTTGCTACTTGGCTTATTTGCAGAACAAGGCCTACTTAGAATGGGAATTTTCTATTAATGTAATATGTATTTAGACTTCTCAGTAGTTGCAGCTATGATAGTGCATGAAACACTTTGTCTGCTCATTGAATTGCACGAAATACCACATGCTTTCCCATCCTATGATTTGTCTTTTATCCCCATCCCCCCTTCACAAAATCCAGCCAGAGTTACGAACCTGTCTGGGTTGTAAAGGATTGTTCTTGCACAATCAATAGTGCATGATTATAACCTGTGATTAGGCTGCATCCCAGGAGATGTGGATTTGGACTCCTCATCTTACTTAATCTTACAGCCCAGTGTGGAGATGACAATAAATGTAGGTTTTTCTGCTTCCTAGGAGAGAGCTCTAACAGCTGTGCATTAAAGTGAGTAGTGCCTTTCTCCCTCCTACCCTCTGCTAAAGCACCACTAAAAAGATGAGTGCTTTTGAGAACCAGGGTTTGCATTTCTCAACAGAAATTGCCCAGTTATTGACAGCACTGCCACAGTCATGCACAGAGGAGTGAATGGCAGTGGTCTGAGGCCTGGAGCTGTCATGCTTCTGGAGCCAGAGAGATGACTTTAGAGGCAGTCACCATTGACCTATGTGTTTTTTTCCTGTTTCTGTAAAAATAAATGGGAGTTTACAGCAGCATTCTAAGTGAGGGAGGGGTCAGGAAGGAGAGCTACCGAGGTGTTCCCATTTGTGCCCTCCACTTCATTCATGTTTGGCTGTTAGGGGCTATACAGCTCCCAATGCACCATCTCCAAATGGCTCCAACTGTAATTACTAAGATTTATGCTTTCCTTCCCCTCACAGGAGCTGTTGCAGTCGTTGTTGTGGGTCACATAAAAACATCCTGGGCAATGTGGGGTGAAGTGGCACTTGCCCTGTTCTCCTTTCTTATTGCCGCTGCTGTGTACATCATGGACACTGTTCGTAACATCTGGGTGTGCTATGCATCCTATGTCATCTTCAGAATCATCTACATGATGCTAATCACAATAGCAACGTGAGTATCTCTGTAATGTAAACTGTTCTCAAGGTTACAGCTGGTGTGAGAGCAGTGCCTTTCCTGTGTAACAAGAGTCTGTTGCAAGGGTTTGTGTTGTGATTCAGGTTGGAAACTGAGGCATGAAGATATATTTGGCTGGCAGTGTGCCCAAGCTTAAAAGTCTTGTGACACTGAAGTGACTACTTCTAAATATTAGATAGTGCTGATTGCTAGGGGGATGTTTTTCATAAACTTGTCTAGAGTGAAGTGTTAACAGATGAGGAAAGGACGATGCTTTGCCTGAATTGAAGCATCAACTTCCCCTAACCTGTAGGAAAACTACTTCAATGTTATTTGTCACTTTGGGGAGGAAAACATAGCTGGTTTTGAACCACAAAATAACTCCAAGACAGCTCAAGCACAAGAAGAGGGGTGATGCTGAAACTGGCAACTGCAAAGGGAGTTCTGGTTAGAAGGATGCAAAAGGTTATGGGCCACACAGCAACACACTGAAGCTTTGAGATTGCCAGCTGCTCTCTGGGGTCAGAGTGTATTGCATCTTCACGTGACAAGACCCTTTACATCAGACAGCAGGGCTGCTTCAGTGACACTAAAACCCACAGAGCTCCCTTAGTGGTTGGTTGGGTTGTTTGCTTTTAAAAAAAGGGGTTACATGTGTCTGTGGGTCTCTTCTAGCTTCCAAGTTAGTCCATCGTGATCCTGTTTAGAAAAGGACACTGTTGTCATCTTATTGTAAAAGCTTCATACCTTCTTGGTGATTGCTCATGGGCAGCTCTTTGCAGTACTGACTCCTTCTTCACAGCACAGCTAACAAACTAACTTTTCAACCAGCCAACCTACTCTTTTACAATACTCATCCTAATTGGATCTAGCTGTGGCCTGTTAAGGACAGGTCTGTTCCTAATTCTTGATAATTAGTGCAGCTAGGGGTGAGATTACCTTCATCACTAGCTCTATTCTCCTACATTCCATCCGTCCACAGGACACTATCTGTGCAAAGTTATTTAGCTGTGGAGAATACAAAGCCAGTCAATGTAACTCCTCAAGTTGCATAGTTGTTCTGTCCAGAAACATTCCTGCCATTCATGCATTCCTCTGCTTTTTCCCTTATGTTTCTGGTCATCCCTTTCTTTCCAGGTTCCAGATTGCTACAAATCTCAGTGTGGAGCGGTATGCCCTGGTGTTTGGGGTCAATACTTTCATTGCCTTAGCACTTCAGACTCTGCTCACTGTGATTGTTGTGGATGCCAGTGGGCTTGGCTTGGATATCTTCACCCAGGTATGATAGATGCTCTTACGTTTATTGATGGGAGGTGGGGAAGGGAGGAAGATAAACCAAACTGTAAAGCTGCTCAGCTACCTGTTTCTGGGTCAGGGATTTGACAGAGAAATAACAACTGAATCCTGATATTTTAGAAGTGGAAGGGGACTAATTTATTTTATTAACATTCCTATAAATCTGGAAACTGCTTGGTTTAACCACTTATTTTTATTTTCTTTTCCTCTTTTCTGCAGTTCATGATTTACGCCTCTTACTTTGCGGCCATCTCATTGGTGTTCTTGGTCAGTGGCATCTGCAGTATTGTGGGAGCTTACAGAAGACAAGAGCAGGTGCAAAGCAGATCTCCTGAAAGCCAGTAGTGCACTAAGCAAAGACTCTTGGTGACTACATATGAAGATATAGGTCTGTTTTTAATCTCTGCCTTTTCTTCCCAAGGCAATCACCTTAATGGTACATGATCCATATTTATACTATATTAGTAGCACATTTTAGAAGGTAAATATATTAGCTCTTACATAAGTAAGAACAAATATCTTCTTTCTAAAATGCCTTTTGTTCTTCTGTTGCATGTATGGGATGTGCAGCAAAGAACAGTAAGTTTTCTCAAAGAATGAGAACCTTGGGAGGTGTTAGTCTAACACTGTCCAGCTGAAGACAGTTTTGTGATTGTCTGGTCAACTGTTGCTCTCTGTCATGAGGTGCTGTATGAGGGCAGAAATGAGGGCACACTAGCAGACCTCTCTGTGGAGAGCCCCAGGCCTGGGATAGGAGGTGGCCTGAGGACTGTGCTCTACAGTGTGGCTCTCACTGAAGCTGCCCTGTGATGCTGGATGCTCTGTTTTGAGGACTGGTACACTTAGGTTTCTGCATACGCACATGCTTCCTTGAGGAGCTTGTACTGTTTCTCCTGTTCCTGTCTGTCATACCTGGTGCCAGAGGTTTACCTTATCTGATCATGGTGCTTCCCCAAAAACATAACTGTGTCCTGGGGCAATTTGTGGCACTGGTGGATGGGCTATCAGCAGCACTATTTGTTCCACAAAGGACTGTGCCCAGAAAGGACTGTAACTGGAGGTGAAACTTAGAGGGAGTTGAAATAGGCAAAATGCTAATCCAAGGTACGCTTGGATAACTTTGCCTTTGTCCCTTAGGGCTGCAGGTTCCTGTGATTACAGGAGTTATTGCCTCACAACCCACAGGCTGGACTGTTTCAGGGGTGGTGTATGTTAGCATAGCACTGAGAAGGAAGGTAACTCACAGGATTTTAAGCTGTTCTTTGTACCCTTAGAGAATTGTGGCTGTGGTGATTAAATTGACACCTTCAATTATGGTAGTTAGCAGAATGACTGCCTGAGGCTTTGGAAAATGATGATTTATGGTTTGTCATTTTTCTACTGTTATTTTAAAATGCCTTTATGCTTCTGGTGTGTTTCTGTCCACTAGTTCTACCTCTTCTTTCCACATGAGCAGAACAATGAATGTTTAGAGTGGGCAATTTTTTTGTTTTGTCCAGTTTAAGCAATCTGGGACTTGCCTCATATTGGTTTTTAAAAATAATTTATTTTTTCCAAATTGCTTCAACACTGAGGAGGAGTTTTACAGAGTTGTCCTGGGCTTGGGCACCTGGATACTCAGGCAGCATGACCAGCACAGCAACAAATGCCTATGGAGTGTGCCTGTTTCTCTGCAGGTTGTAGTAAGTTTAAGTGTACAGGAGAGCTGGCAAGGGAGAAGGTGCAGTGCAGCCTTTTCCTCTGTGCCTTCTCTCTGTGTGTTTGTTAGAGCTCCTTTCTTCTTTCAGCTGAAGAAGCAGCTTTGGTTCATCACCTGCTTTTAGTGCCAAGGAGATTTCACAGCATTGGGGTTGGGAAGGTGTTTTCCCCCTGACTGGGACATTTCCCATCACTTTCTGTGAGCCTCAGCCTTTACTACACAAGGTGCATGATTCATGTATTTGGCATGTGCTGCCTGGGATCCAGGGAGCCCTTCCAGGCCAGCTGCTCAGGGGAGCCCCCTCCCCAAAAGTTTTTCTTTCTGCACGCTGCCTCTTGAAACAGCCCCCTAAAGAGGGGCTCAGCTGCACTGGCATTTACACATGTAAACTTAACTGCCTTATCCTGAAATTGAAACTTGAAGCCACCCATGTATATATTCCTTTCTCTATGTTTTTTTGTTTTTAAAAAAAATAAAATCTGAAGCCATGAAATGCTAGCTGATGAGCTATCCTGGGACAGGGATAGTCTGTCCTTTGAGTTCCTTGGTGTGGTGGCAGTTGGAGCAAAGCAGGGGGAATGGATGCATAGCACTCCTGTCAAGTGACCAAAAGGAGCAGCTCAATTTTAATAATACTTTTCATACAGAGGTCAAATCTTTGATGGGGAACAGCCCAGTTATTTTAAAAGCAAGTCACAACTTAGCTAATGACTTATATCAGCAATATCAGTGATTTTTGCACCAAAGTAATGAAACTGTGGCAACAACAATAGAAAGGCTTGTTAGGCTGTGTATGTCTTCAGGCCCACAAGGTATGGAAGCCACACCTGGATGTCATTCAGGTTCTGAGCTCTGCTGTTGCTGTGGTGATGAGGTGACTATGGAGCTGTATGTAGAGTTAACAGTGATGCCTAGGAAAATCTGTAGCCATGTGGACGTTGTTGGTTTCTAATTAAATGGCTGTTTTTGTTAAATAAAAATACTTTGAGCTATCCTGTGTGGAAAATGTTTGTTTTCTATTTTGATTCCCTGCCGATCCATCACACTGCTGCTGCAGGTTGTTCTGAGCATCTTTGTAGCAGAGAGAAAAACATCAAAAAAATTTAGAACAAAATGTGTTTTTAAAACAAAAAGAAGCAAGGCTTCAAGAAGCTGATACTTGCTGGCTGGCTTGTGTAGGTTTGCATAACTCTGTGCAAGTGTCTTGTATTGGGGATTCTTAACTGCTGAGCAGTCCAGAAACACCACTCTAATTCCAGTGCAGACTGGTCTGCAGAGGAAGATCATCACTCACCGATGCAGGGTAGCCCTGGTGGGGGTGCTCCAGCCTAACTGGGGGTGACAGTAAGGGAAAGCAGGTGTAGGGTTGCCATGCAGGAGGACGTTTCTACTTACATTGATGTAATTGCAAAATTGAGGCCTTAGAGGAGGAATGCTGTATGCTCCCCATGCTGGCACACCCTGGCTTGGAAGACTCTCTTGTGCTGTGTTTCTGGAAGACATGGCTTGTACCTCATAGTACAGGCTAGGCTGGGGGGCACAGTGGTTTGTGTGGGTAGTAGCCCAACAAGCCCTGTGCATAACACCAAAAACGAAAGAAAAGAGGTGTTCTGGGAAGGAGATGGGGAAGGCAGGCTTTCTTACACATGCTTCCTTCAGAGCTTTATTGCTGATTTTTATTGCTGAAGGATAGGGCTGTTGGTATGTCAGGTCTGTTCTGAATTTCATTCATCTGCCTTCCCTGGGTGAATACAGGAGTCAGGTGTGGGGGGATGAGCTTCTTGATAGAGTCAGGGATTAAAATCTCTGCATATGTCAGGAATATAAGTAGTGTATAGCATTACCCTTAAGGTGGGTTCAAGTGTTTCTCATTTGGTGCTGGTGAAAGGCTGTTCTGTCTTGCAAGTGAAGCAAGTCCATGTGGACGGTGGCAGTCCTTGCTCCTCCCATCGAATCCTGCCACAACGTGGACAGCTGAGAGAGCTGAAAGGGGCACACCGCTGCTGTGAAGGAGCAGAATTTCTGTGCTGGATAGAGCACGCAGTGCTGTTTGGTGGAGATGAGATAAACACTACACACGGCTGTCTGTCTGGGATGCTGGGGCTGTTTCTTTGTTCCAGTTGATGCTGGGGGCTGCTGGAGGTGAGTGTTTCAACTGAATCTCTGTCCTGCACTGGGCTTGCTGTGATGCTGGTAGGATGGGGTGTAGTTCCTGGGATCACTGCTACAGTGAGGGACTGGGTGCTGGGCTTGTTCTGTCCAAAAAGCAAGGAATAGTAAGAGCTGCCAGAGGCTGCTGTTTCAGGAGCAGCACCCACTGCTGTCCCCCTGGGCTAGCAGTGGCTGTGAGAGCCCACCAGGGCAAGGCAGGGTTGCACTCAACCCCTGATGTGGCTGTGTGCAGGTGTGACACAGCCGGCTGCTCTGGCAGTGCTCTCAGGGAAAGGGAAGTGCTCTGTGTGGAAGTGGTTGTGTTTTCTTCTCTATCGGTGTGATTGTAGCCAAATACTGGGAAGGAAAGAAGGACTTTGGCTATGGAAGGGGCAGGAGACTGGATGCTCTGAACCCTGTTTCCAGTGGCTTTTGGCAGTGTCAACTGTTTCCTACACTATATAAAAAAGGTGTTAAGGTGCTTGTTTAATGTTGCTCTGGAGGTGTTATGCAGCCTTTCTCTGTGAAACTCACTGTCCATGAATCTGTTCCCTGAACACAGTGTCTGATACGTTAGTGACAAGGAAAACAGCAGCCAACATGCCGGGGGTCTGTCCTTGGAGCTCTGCACTGCTTTACTGCTGTTTTTGTTGCATTTTTCATAACCATGCTCTGCAGCTTCCTCACACATGGGAACATCTGAAAACCAACATTTAATGACATATGGGTTAATGAATGCATAGATCAATTTTGATCAACTTAAATCATTAAGTTATTATTATCAAATATCACAGCTTGACATCCCAACAATAGGGTCTAATCCTTGTCTTAATCACGCTGATTTGTAATTAGTCACATAAAGCATCTCTTGTGAATTAAAAGGATAGCACTGGCTTTTAAGATGAAGGATAGTCTTACAATAAAAGCAGAGCAGAAAGCCTTGGTATTGTACCCAATTCTCTGTATTTTAGACTTCTGTAAACTTGTCAAAATGAAATGTGGAAAATCACAAATTCAGCATATTGCCTTCAAGGGTGGGATAACTGCGTGCCCTGGGTGAGGTCACTGGTTGAAGTTTTGCCAGGTACAGCATGAACCATTGCCAAGCAGGTAACTGAGCATTATCTCTGGTAAGTGTAAGGGAGCCCTTCCAGCCCACTAAAACCAATGTCAAAACCTGGTTTTCTTTTTCACTGTATGGTATAAAATGAACAGAAACTCTGAGGTCATGGAGTCCAGCCTCCTTCTATGGCATGTGGCCTATGATGACAGATATCTTCAGAGAACTCGTGAACCCCACCTTGAAGGGGTTCAGCTTTTTCTGTCCCATGTGACTTTGAGTGAAAGGGTGACCCTTCTTGAGTTACTCTGAGAGTTACCAAAGCTCTGCTTCATGGCTGTTTTCTGCCTGTATTTTCTTTCATTAGCATTAACCCTTTAGTACAGGGAAGGTGCTGCCCTCTGAGGTGTATGGCCTTATAGACAGTCATCCTTCACTTTGCCAGGCCAGTGTATCCAGAACTTGGGGCCATGACAGTGTGATGGGCACCATATCAGTGCTGCCAGTGAGAACTCCCTCCCTCTCTCCCTCTTTCCCCCCAGAGGGATCCATGCTACTGCAGCCCCTGCTGGTAGAAGGGCTGAGGAGAGTCATCTCCCAAAATTCAGTGCTGGGAAGCATTTTGTGATGCTGAGTGAACTTTATCACCCTGAATGGCTGCTGACAGCTTCTTGCCCTTGCAGTGAGCTCTGTGGGGAGTCTGCTCTTTGGGGAGCTGCTGGCCTCAGGGGCACAGCATCCATTACCTGTGGGGTGTTTGGTTCTCCCTGGAGGAGACTGCAACCTGCCACCTCCTTCCAGCTCCACTGAGGAGTCTGATCCTTCTCCCTCTGCCAGCCCCCCTGGCTCTGCAGGTAAATCAGGGTGGTTGTTTTTTTTGGGTTTTTTGTTGGTTTCGTTTTGTTTTGTTTTGTTTTGTTTTTTCCCATTTCCAAGTTCAAGGAGCAGTGTGTGGTTAACACAGAGAGATGTGCCTCTGGAGATTCAGTGCTGTCTTCATTAGTGGTGAGACGCTGGAATAGGCTGTCCAGAGAAGCTGTGGATGTCCCAACCCTGGAGGTGTTCAGGGCCAGGTTGGATGGGGCTCTGAGCAGCCTGGTCTCATGGAAGGTGTCCTTGCCCATGGCAAGGAGGTTGGAGCTTCAAGATCCTGTTCCAACCCAAACAGTTCTATGATTCCGTGATTAACAAAAGCCCACATTCTGACACTCGTGGCTCTTGGGCTGATCCGATTGCTCATTGCCAGCCGGAGCATGATGAATAATACAACACGCGAACCGAGGCTGCTCCCTGAGGAGTGCATAATTTAACAGCATCAAAGAAGGGCTTTCAGCTGGACAGGGAGAGCCGCCTGCCGCACTCCCGCCCCTCTCCTGGTGGGGTGTGTGTGCCCCCGCTCCCCTCAGCGCTCTGCTTCCCCAGAATTTCCAGGCCTTAGGTGGAATTGTGCCACACGGAAAAGGGGGCAGGGCAGGGGACCCGGCGCGGAGGCCCGTCACCATGGCAACAGAGCGGCACGCCCCGGCCTGCTCGCGGGTGCCAGGGCCTGCGGGAGGCGGCGTTTGTCCCTCGGGAGGCGGTGTTTGTCCCTCGGGAGCCGCCGTGGCGCTGAGCGGCCCCGCCGCTGCCACGGCAACCGCAACGCCCGGCGGCGGCAGCTCCTCGTCCGCGGCAGGGAGCGGCGGCGCCCGGCGTGTCTCAGGGGAGCAGGGAATGCTGGTGAGAACGTTCCCCACCGCGTGGATTTCGGGTTCGTGGGTCTGTATGTGTGTGTGTATGTTCTAGTGCAGAAGGACAAAGCGACAGAAATCCGTCGCTCTGTAACGCCTTTTGTTGTGACTCTGCCTGAGTGTAACCGCGTAGAGATGTTGCTAAGCCGTGCAGAACAAATGGTCACAGCGCACACCCCGCACAGACACACCCCAAGTAGAACACAAGCAGGTGTAAATGAAGATTTGAGATTTCCTGAATACTTTCGGTCCCTCTTAATGCTGAATCACTTTATTTCATAATATCCAAAACAGAATAGGCGCTGATTCAGAATTTTCTGGTGCCCCCAAGGCACCAGAAGGACATGGCATAAGGAGAACGTGGAACTGTTGGAGCAAGTCCAGAGGAGGC
>VYZP01031744.1:0-29627 GCA_013400635.1 Hypocryptadius cinnamomeus | reverse complement strand
CAGCTGTACTGTAGTGCTGTCCTCTGAAATCTCAATGGTATTCCTCATTTGTTTTATTAATATGTATTACACACTAAAGATATGTCAAATGATTCAAGCAATTTAAGTGACAGTTGATTGCTGAGATACTTGTTTGGCTTGGGGTGGTTATTATTTCCTTCTAATCATAATAACCAATTTGCTGTGAAACTTCATCTTTTTCATTGTTCAAACAAGGTATAGAGCTTTCCAAGGGTTATTGTGCAATTTCATGTTGCCAGTGTCTGTCAACCATAAATAATTGTGACTGTCTTGATTTTTTTTAACACATCGAGATAGATTGGCCAGTGGAGCAGGGAATACCAATTTAACACTATATAGGACAGCATTGTGAAGTAGATCTTGAGCTATGAATTATCACTCAGGAGATGCCAGTGGGAAGCTAAGTTCAAAAAGGATGTTCCTAAGAATGTGAAATCCTTAAACACAGTTTCTGTGTGCTGAGTATTTGGATGCAAGAGGAAAAAGGTGCATTTTTTGGTGGCCTTTTAACAGAGCAGAAGTTTTTTGTCAGTGAGAGATTATCCTGAGTTTTTTCTAAAATCTGCCTGAAAGCAATTAAGTAAGAATGAAACACTTTAATGCCACAAAATTGTAGGACCCCAAGAGGTGGAATAATCAAACTGGGTTTTATAATGGAAAAAAATACTGTCTCAGATTAAACCAAAGCTGATTAAGTTTGGGGGAACCTGTAAGAAGAAAGGTTGGACGCTGACTTCCAGAAAACCTTTGCACTGCACTTTACAAAATGTAGGAGTCTGCCATGTCTTGAAATGAGCCCCATAAGTTACATAAGTGTTTCTCAAAATGGCTTTCATGGTATAAGTTTGACTCACAATGCTTCTATAGCCAAGTTTGCTGAAGCCAATAGTTTTAGTTCCTAACAGGGAGTTACCAGATACCATAAGTTAATGGTGAGTACAGCTGAATGAATTATTCATTCTCTTTTGGTCCTTAGAAGTGGCAATCAAAACAAAAACCCAGAACACATATATAAAAATAATATATAACTGTATTTCATACAAAGTTCCTACTTTCAGAAAAGCAGTTTGAAACTATTTTGACCTCTTTAATATCTAGACAAAAGTTTGATTTTGCTTATTTAGTCAATTGAAATGGTCAGCTGCTGGCACCCAAACTGGGTGGAATTGTTCTTGGAAACATCTCTCCTGTAAGTGTAATCAGTCTAGTTGCTGCTATTACAGTTAGAGAAGTATTAGGTGCATAGTAGGAAATAGGTTACTTAGATAAACCTTTGAAATATGAAGTGTACTTTTAAAAATAGTTTGTCTCATTTATATTTTACATGATATGCACAACTTTGTTATTCAGATTTCACTGTCTCGCTTCAGGGAGATATTATGAACAGCTGAGTTGTTGTTTGTTATATGCATATTATTTATACTCCCATTTTGTGACACATTATCTGCTTGATCATATGAAGGAACACAATTTCAAGAACTATTTAATATATTCTCTCCTGCCCCTAAAATCAGTAGATACAATTCCCTAGAGGAAATCTATCACTGCTTATTCTTCATCTGTTGCCTGGAGCTGTGCTATTCTTTAGTCAAACAAGCTCTGTAGGACCTGGCCTGAAACTCAGGCAATTCACTGAAAACCTTTCTAGTGACTTTGGAAAACTATCAGAAAATTGTAAGAACGGTGGAAAATACCCTATTTTGAAAAATAAACCCCAAACCTCAACAAACCTAACCCAAACCAGTAGTCAACCACTAATTAGAAAGCTCAGTCTGGCCTATCAGAATCCAGCAGTAGTTAAGACATCTGTACCTATGTAGGTTTCAGGGATTCCACTTTGGGAATACTAGTGTGGCAGAAGAAATCAAATTGTCTGGGGCAGTCAGGAAAGCCTCAGTCCAAAACATGACTTTTCATTGACTGCTGCCCACTGGGCATCTGCTGAGCATTGCTTGTTTAGCCTGATTAAAGGAAACCTTGGAATGATATTTGGCTGTGTATTTCCATGTATGTGTAAATATAATGAAATGGTAGAATAAAAATTAATTGCTTTTTGGCCTTCTTCCCATTTTTGTGTAGTCATTCCCTAGCTCTTTGAAGTCAGCTTTGGTGCCCAATATTGCTACCAGGGAAGTGTGGGAAGCTATGGACTAATTTTGCTGAAAGAGAGCCCCAAAATATGGAGTGAAATTAAATTTCATTGTGATTGGTTCTAGAAATTCATCATCTTAGGCTTTAAGTTCAAATCTGTGTTATAAGTTTGCATTCTGGCTATTGAAAAGAGAATTTAAAAAACGTTTAGATAATTAGTGTGTTGTCTTGAGAAACCCACATCTAAGTGTAAAAGAAAATGTGTTGTCACTTGTTCTTGACTGGAAGACCATCCTGTTTACGTTAGTTCTTGATCTGAAGTCTTGGCACAAAAGGCATACTACTATGCCAAGAACAATAATGAAATAAATTTCATTTTAAATCACATCTGGATTTGAAGAGATTGAGATCACACTGGTTTTAGATGTTATGCTTCAGACCTCTATTGCTATGGCAGTCTCACTGCCTTACCAACTAGAATTCTTTATAAATTCTTTGTACCTCCTCAAATCCATTACTGAAACATCTTTCTTTGCTCTCTCACCTCAAGCCAAATGTCTTTGAACACTGCATGAAGTTACAGCTGTATTTATGTAGACATGAATACAACATCATGTATTTAGCATTATTATTAGCATTATTTAGCTAACAGTATGCTCATCATCACCAAGGAGATGCCAAAGACTTTCTGGGGCTGGGCAGGAGGGAAGTGTTGACCTCTGTTTTCTCTTCAGAGGCTGATCCTCAGTCTTGCTGAGGTCAGTCTTTTGCTTTTTTGATTCTTATTTCTTATAGCTTTATATATTTTCAAGTCAATACTTTTGTTTGTGTGGCTAATTACCATCAACTCAACAATTACACTTTGATCTTTCTGTTCTTATTTTGCATGGCTTTAGCTCACATTCTCTATTCCAGTTGAAGCAACAGTTTTCTCAGTAAAGCTTGACCAAGGTCACCCAGCAATGTTGCTCCAAACTAGTCCTTGGGCTGCAGGTATTTGAAACCTGGCCCTGGGTTGTAATTTTGGCAGAAAGAAATACCTGGGTAGTTTAGCTGGCTGTGCAGGTGGGTGCTGTGCTGCTCCTGGGCTGGGCAGAGCACCCTTCTGGCAGCTGCTTAGCTGAGCTTCTGTTCTCAAATATTTTATTCTGGAATAAGTAAAACTACCTGGGAATGAGCCTGTAAGTACTGAGAAGTTGCAGATGTGTTACTGAGAAGGCTGTGTACAGTACAGGCAGTGCAGAAGAAGCATAAAGCTGGGTCAAGAGTGGAATTATAAACTCTTAAGCATAAATGGCAGCTTTTCTTGTGGTCGAGCTGTCTGGCTGCTCAGTTTCTCTCTTTGTGAAATGTTTTTTTCTGATATGTATTACAGAGCAGACAGTGAAAATTATGTGATTAATGCTTTGCATGGTATTTTGTGAATGCAAAGTGCCATCTATCTTCTAGATGAAGCTGTTAGAAGCAATATATAAACCTGAAAAGCAAAGATTCTGTTACAAGTTTAGTATTAGCCCTTATCTAAATATTTTAATTCAAAAAACTTGACTATATGTAGATTTGTCTTCAGAACAAGGTATTTAAAAAGCACAGATCTTTCTACCATATCATACTGCAAATCATTTATGTTTAAAAATGGGGTTCTGATCATGTAACATCTGGCTTGACTACGTTTTTCAGTCTTTCCATCAAGTTTGTATTTTTTATTTTAAAATGCAAAAACTATCCCACTCAGTGTCAAAATCTCAATATTTTTTGGGAGGAGCTTTCATTTTTGTCTATTCAAAGTGAAAACAAACAGTGAACTCCCAGAATTTTCCCTTAAAAGAAAATTTCCTTTTCCAGTTCTTTAAAATATTTAAATAATTTTAATGCCAGCACTGTCCTGTCTTCCTGTGACTGACAGTTGTCTGTACACGTAGGTAGAGCAGGTCCATGGGGATTGTTTTCCAAGAGGCAAGGGTGGCCACTCTCAACGTTGCTCAGTGTGGAAAGAAGCCCAAATGGTGCTGGAATTCTTTTTTATGTTCTGGCCATAAAATATTTTAAAGCCAAAAGAATTGATTGGGCAACATAAGTTGTCTTTGTACCAGAGTGAAGGGTATTCAATAAACAAATAACTGCTTATTTTTGTACACAAAGAATTAGGGAACTGGAAGCTTATTCAATGGCCATTGTGATGGATTTCCTGGGTGTTAGAGACATCTCCAATGTGTAATTCTGCTCTTGAGTGTTTGCACAAAGTTTTATTTGTTCATAAATATTCTTGTTACTCTGTAGATAGATTTCTTTATACTTAAGCAGCTACTTCAAGTATTTGTATGGATGAGAGGAAACCTTCAGAGTAATGCCACTGGGCTTGAAAATTCATAATCAATGTGGGGTATTATAACTGTGCATCACTCACCACATTTCTCATTGCCTTTTCTGGGTAGAGGATTCTGTTTTAAAATACTCTCTTCCATCTAGAGACTCATGTGTCTAGAAGAGTGTTTGACAGGAATTTCTTTCTTTTTGTGCTAAGGCAGGGTAAAGTGACAAGGAGATGCACACTAGAGATGTCAGTTCATAGCATCCTGGATCTGGAATTGCTAATGAAGTCTCTTCTGTGCCTCATAGAGGATGTGCCAGTGCATTTCAGCTTCAAGAGGATAGAAGTACAAAGCAGTCAAGGGTACCTTCCTTATCACATAAGAAGAGAGGTTAAAAATACAAAAGAATGAGACTGTAATTCTGAATGGGAATGTTCTATTATTCATAAAGTATTTTGTTTCTGTAGAGAATCATATTATGAGATGACATTCAGATCTTATTACTCCTTTTGTTACTGTTGTGCTGTGTGGCTGTTCCACATTAGGGGGCTTCTCCTCCATTTGTTTTGCAGAACAATCCTTTTTCAGCTTTTTTCATATTTCTAGGGTGTGGTGAAGGCAAGAAAATTTGTGCTTTCTTGGATTTTTGACTGTTTTAAGAACTATTCATAATTTCTTCCTGAGTCACTAAGCAATATGATTGGCTATAAGAAATTAATACCAGAATCGAACATCAGGAATAGTAGTAAGAGATATATAAAGAAAAAAAAATCTTCAAAGTGCTGATGAACTATACATTTATAACACTCTTCATATGTTGTTATACCCTCCTGCATTTTAATTGTGACACTTCAGGAGTAATACAAATGTTTTCCACAGCTCATTTGTATGCAGTGTAATAATTCTCCCTGAATTTGTGGGGCTTCTCTTCCAAGTGGGGAACAGGAACTGCCTCTCTACACTTGTATGATGAAATTTCTGACTTCCAATTAGTAAGAGTAAGTTTTTTTCTGTAGAAAATTCTATTCTCCATTTCATTTTAAGGCTATTTCTTTCTTCTCAATCTGGCACTGTGATTACCCACTGTATACCTAAGCAGAAATTTGGATAAATGCTTCTGAAATATAGTGCACTGCAAATCAGTAAAAAATGTAGATAATAGGTGGGTGACTGATTTAGATTTTCTGTTCAGGTCTTAAGGGGGATAAACATACCTCAGATTTTTCTCAGTAGTGCATCTTATCTCTATTTGTAGTAGTACCATTTCCAACAAACTTGCTATTTAATGCTGGGTAGAAAAAAAAAAAACCAAAAAACCCACACTGCAATTCTGAGTAGCTCTGGTGAATAAAAAATATTTAGTCTTAGGTATGATTTCCTTCTGTGGAAAGGAAAATGCCACTCTTTCCACAGTGCATCAGCTTAACAAATTCACTGTGAAGGGCCAAAGCTGGCACAAGAGGAAGCAAGAGCTCCAGATTCTTCACACCACTTGGTTTTTCAGCAGAACCCCTCCATTTGTGGTCCCACCAGTAAGCTGTTTGGATACAAGCAAAGCAAACCATGCATAAATGCATGATTTTGGCTACAAAATTGTGTAGATGATTTGAATAGGAAATAATAAAAAAGGCAGTCAGGATGCTGTAAAATACAGAGCTCCGGGAAGTTTTCTCTTACATATTCAAGCACACTTATTTTTTTGTCCCACAACAGACATCATATAATCTAACAACTGTGATCTTTATGTGGCATTAAATAGGTAATATTTGCAATTTATCAAGATAATGAAACAGGGTGTGGTCTGACACATGGCCTGTGGAACTGACAGGTTTCCAGAGCAAGAATTTACCATGCTATGGTACAAAAGTCTGAGGTTAGAAATGACAAAAGCAACTTTGTGAGCAGGTGAGATGTAAGGTAGGAAATACAGCCTACATCTTGGCATGGACACCTGCACATTTAAGGTACTGCAAGTTTGTGTTTGGTTTTTTTAATGTGCATTTGTGTTCAGGAAATCAAAGTCTAAAGTAGTACAGGAAGAGAAATATGCCATTTTCTCAGTCCTTGTGATCTCTATTAATAGCTTTCATCCCTGGAGTGTGCTGGGATTTACATAACAGAGACAAACATACGAGAATCTCTGAATAAGAGCACAATATTCTCAATCTCCAGCCCTTTGAGAACTCTGTTCCAAAATAATAGGCACTAGACAAAACAAGATCTTACTGCTTGCAGTGGGCCACAAGACCCTTGTTGTTTGCCACAATGTTTAATTTGTTTCTTTCTATCTCCTTGGCTGATAATTGGAATACACAACCTATGACTTTTAATAAGCTGCCAGTCCCAAGGTTAATAGACTGAAGTTTTGTAGATGCTTTGGCTTCTTGTGCTTGGAATAAATTGCCCACAATAGAAAATGTAGATCAAGACCTCAGAAATCAAATTGACTAATTTTAGGAAGAAATGAGAGCAAGAGAGACTGTTATTTACAATTACTGTTTCTCTTTGCACATTTTATCTCCATTTCTTTTTGTTAGATAAATGCCCATGCAGGCAGATATATTTATCAATTTAGACATGTATGTGGTTCCTGCAAATATATCTGCCATTCTGCTTCCTTGCTTTTGCTCTCGCTCCCTGAAGCTTTATATCCCTGTGATTAAAAACACAGCTAGGTGTCTATGGCAATTTTGTAACTTTAATATGGGGGGAAGCTTTAAATTTAATTATTTTATAAACTTTAAATTACCATCTGTGACAAATTAATTAGGAAAAATCAAAACTATTTCAAAGTTTCATGGGACTTTAAATACTCAGTATTTTGTTGTAAATCAGAGCTCAGACTGGTAGAAATGTGATGTGGGAAGGGTAAGGACAGGTTTTCCTGGTAGAGTTATTTGTCCATTTCTACATGATAATGATTGAACAGGAATTACCAGTAAGGAACTTGAAATATTGCAAATAATTTAGTAGTCAGAGAAAAGTTAGGCATAATTTTCTTTGCTTGTTTTCAGTTGTTACATTTAACACGTAGCTTACATTCTTAAGCTTTTTAAGAGTTGACCATTAGTGTTGATTGTTAATGAGGCTCTGAAGGCTTTGATTTCCAGAAGAGTAGAGCAAATCTAATGTTGTGGTACTATTTAAAAGTTGTAAGCTTGGCTTTTATGACAAAATAACAGAGAGATTGATGTAAGTTTTAATTAATAATGCTGATGAAATGAAAAGAAGATGATGCTTATCACTGTACATTTGGAGCAAATGGTTCTTATGGGACTGGCTGGGCAGACTTAAATTTGATTTCAGGCTGATAAAGCTGATAATACTGCTGTAAGATTCCCATGTATCCTTCAACTTGGTTTCACTTGTCAATACTTCTAGTATTTCTGTCAGTAGTGGGGATGAAGGCACTGGACTCTCACTGTTCAGTTTTGCAGATTACACAGACCAGGGTGAGACAAAAAACAAAGAGAATGACTTGCTAACACTGAGCACACCTGGACACAGTACCTAGTCTAAGTGTTAGAAATCAGGACCTACTTCCAGATATTTTGGTGCCTTTGTAGCACACACTGCCTGCCTGGCTGCTGTCCTGATACACTTGATTGTAATTCAGCACAAGTTAATGACACTACCACCATTTCTGCTTTCTGCTGTCAGCTGTTGCCCCACTACAGTTTGTGGAAGACAGGAATTGATGACTTTCTCATTTGCCTGGAGTCTGTCAAGTCTGGGGCTGTTGATTTTTAGGAGCCTGGGGCAGCCTTTTCTTCCTTGATCAGAAAGCAGCCCTAGGATAAAGCCATGAGCCAGGCAGAGTCCCCTCATATCCTTGCTCCTCCTGGGGCAATCTGAAATCTCCATTTGTTTGCTGGGCACAATATCCCCTCACACACTCACACCCTACGTACCCAGCCCTTCCTTTCACATGGGTCAGCACTGCTCTCTGGCAGCTATCCAGGCTGAAAAGAATCAGATTCCAGCAGGCAATTTATCCTGGTTGCCTGAGATAGCTGCCACAGGACAGGAAAATTGCATTCTAGAGAAATCTTGCTTTTCCCCCTGAGGGATGGCTATAAACTAGATTTACACATATTTAAAGTATCCTAATATTTAGATGGCTAAAGTTAGGTGAAATGAGCAAAAGGTGTAGCATGAAATGAGTGGGCAAGTTTAAGACTTTGATATTTTTGTATTTAGGACCCAAGGAGAATTTTCCCTCGGTTCACCCTGCAGCATCTATTGGATTCAAGAACAGAAATTTTTCTTTGTTAGCATCTTGAGAACCAGCAGGAAGCTGCCTGGGCTAGAAATGTTTCTAAACTGCTGCTCTCAGGCCTTTCCCCTGCCCTCAGTAACAGAAATAGTTTTGCCATTCCAAGTGCTACTGGACAACACTTGCAGCAGCTCTTGACTGTCTCACTGACTGCAAGAACAACATTATCTGGGAAGAACCTACTTTGCTCAGATCCTTAGGAGCCCATAACAATTCCTAGAGAATATCACTCAACAGGGACACCTAAAGAAGAAATAAAAGATAGTTTACCTACTCCTGAAGTTGAGAGTTGCTTTCAAGTAGTGTCTAAAATTCAGTGTCAGGTAACAGGCTTTGGAATTAACTCTTGGGACCCTGAGGAGATGGCAGGGACACCTGTTTTTATTCTATTCACAGTTAGGCACCTGGCTACTTGAAATGCTGCCCACACAAACATGGCTTTACTCCAGAGTAACCCCCAGGAATGGTAAAGGCACTGCACACGTTTGTGTATCATCAGGAGCACGGTGAGAATGATCCAAATAAGGGAGTAACTAAGAAGCCTTTGATGGGGAACTGTACTTGCAAGTTATAATTTTCCCTCTGTTCTGATCCCCATGCAATTTATTCTGAAGTCATTATGTAAAGAAACTGCAGGCTTTCTGTCAGAAAGGTGGCTGTGAGGAGCGTTCATTAGAACAGCAGAGAGAGGAGTGACACTGAGGGTATTTGCCTGTCCTCCTCCTTTCCTCCCACAGAGAGCAGGAGCAAACGTGCCTGTGGCTGGCTTCTACCTTACACCTCTTCAAAGAAGTTTCTTTGAAAGTCTCTTACACAAGTCTTCTGTAGAGAGCTAAATATGCAGATGGAAGTTAAGTGAGTGCACTGTGTACCACAGGATACTGGACTTTGCTGTTTATTCTATAAACACAGAAACCCCTGGGAAGTAGCAGCTAATTTATGTGGAGCACTGGCAGCCAAACCAGAAAAGCCCTGGCTACTTTTATGGGCAGCACTGGGCCATGTTTGATGGTGCAGCTTTGGGGTACTTTTGAGTGTTAGCATTTTGTGACAAACTTCACTGTCTCTCTGCACGGGGCAGAGTCCATACAAGATGGCACATGGAGTCATATTTTATATCCCTTCATCCACAGCTCTCTGCTGGTCTCACATGAGCATTGCTTGCTCCAGTGGGGAGCTGCTCTTGTAGTATAGCAAGTGATCTGCACTTTGAGTAACAGGAAAAGAGCAGGGGGGACAGGATTCTTCATGAGTTTGCAAAACAAAGACAAGACTGTGGCAAGCTGGACACACAGCAGCATATAAGGGCTTCCTAGACCTCATAGCTAAACAGGAATATTCTTTGCTTGAGCACAAGCTAAGTCCCTTCTATGAAGTCTTCTTCATTCAGGGCTGCTCGAATGTGCTTGTATGGCTACTGTGATTCAGCTGATGGGTGGTAGCTTTGTGTCCCTGGCAGTTTTGCAATTATTTGTTGTTTACATATTATAAAAACTCAGTTAATGAGCAAACATTGTATGGGTCAGGATATAAATGTTTTGTAAAAACCATGTTTAGTCAGCTCTTGATGCTTGGTAGTCAGGCAAGTAGCAGTCAGGTAGAGAGGTGGCAAGTTATGCTGCCCTAAAGCCATGTAGACTTATGTGAAAATGTCCTACTTATGCAAATGGATCATAAAAAAGGACAGAGTCTGGCCTCCAGCACATTTAATAGCATTCATAGAGTTTGCCAGGCAAGTGTTGCTTCCTGCCTCATGGTTTTGATAGATGGAAAGTTACTGCTAATGCATTTTTAACTCTGAGTATTGTAGTGAAAATGTCACCGACTGAAATGCATTCTCTCTTCTACGTGTGCTGGCTCCCTTAACATGTCAAACTCTGCTAAGCAGATAAAAGGTGTGTCTGCCATGTCCTGCCTGGCTTATGGATTCTGCTCTCTCACTGTTCAGAATTTCTCTTACCAGCTCCATCCATCCATCTCATTCCAACCAGGATCCATCAAGATCCGGACGCTCAGCGGTGCCAGAGCTCAGCTGGACTCTCTGAGGGCCAGAAGTGACCAAGGTTTTAGAGAGCACAACTCCAGGCTGTGGTGCTGTCAGGTCGTGGGGATGGTGAAGCAATGGCAGGACAAGGCCTGTGCTCAGCAGCTGCCTTTGGAGACAGAACCCCCTGCCTTGGCAGCTCTGGCACTGCCTGGGCTGGGGCTGCAGCTCTCACAGCAGCCGTGGCACTCTGAGTGCCTGTGACCCGTGTCTGTGTGCTCTGCTTGCTGTGCCTGACTTCAGAGGAACATGGGCCTTCTTATTCAAAGGAGCCCAACATGTTTCTAAGTGCATTTCCTGCTAACAAACCACATGGGGATTATTAAAAGCTTATCCATGTTTGTCTCCTTCCTCAGGCAAATGGTGCAGTTGATTTTTCCTGTACACCTATGATGTGGCATATTTTCTGCAGTCCATCCTTTTTCTGCACAAGTCCTCACTTGTGTACCGGTTATGAGAATGTTTCATTTATGAAAATAAGGACCTTTAAATCCTTGTTTAGGGCAGACATTGTAGGTATTCACTATTTCCAGCACTCTGCTTTTAATTTAGCTGAAGCAGAGCCTGCTAGGTTGTGCTGTCATGCAGGGGGCTTGTGGGGAGTAACTGTGGCCAAAGGCAGCTGATATGTAACTATTCAAACTAAAATATTCACTGAAGCATTTTCTTGTCTGAGAGCTCTCAAATCTTGGGTATGTGATCTGTGTGCTGAAGCTGTGCCAACCAAATATTTACTGTTAGTCTACTGCTTCCTGAAAAATTTAGAGTTCACACATATTACAAAAAAGTAGCATTTTTCAGAACAGTCATCACTGAAAGATGTGCTCTATTAGTTAAAGTGGTTTGTTTTGCACTGTTGTAATTAGGGTTTAGCTCAGACAATGTTTTCTCAGTAGCCGCATGTTGTTTGAATAATTCAACTATGGAGAATATTCTGAGCTAAACCCTGCTTTAATTCCAGCCAATTTATGAACCTTCATTCAAACACTCTTCAAGATGCCACCATTTTAAAATTAAAATAATTTGCCTTTCTGGTTACTGATTTCAAATATCTTCCTTCTGCTTGTCTAGCGTCCTTTGTTTAGACATAAAATATGAAGTGACATAACATGGTTTTGGCATTTTTACCTGATGGAAATAACTAAACTTTGGTACTGATTTGCTTTTATGCTGTCTTAAAATGAGTCCACATGGATAGGAGGGTTCACATTGCAAACACTGCTGGGTTCTTTAGTGACCTGCAGCACTGTTCTGCTGAGTTAGATTATGGAAGATATTTAGCACAGTTTCCCTAGGAAATGGCATTTATATTCTTGTGATGCATACCTCTGTTTTGAACATGTGCTTTATTTCTTCTCCTTCTGTGTTTCTGTCCCCAGTCTCTCCTGCATGTTTTCTGAGCAGGGACTATTTCTTACTTCATCTGTGCAGGACTTCACACCTTGCCTCAGGTTTAGCTTTTGGGGCCTGAAGGGATTTTATAGTGCAGATAAAAAAAACTCCAACAAACTGATGTTGCTAATGAACCATCTGCCTTGTCTGCCTTCAAACCAAGAGGAAAAATGGATTTAGATCCAAGAATTCCCTGGAACTTTGAGCCCATTGACCAGCTTTGAGAGGAAAGTGGTCTTCAGTGGTGGGAAGGGAAGGGAGAAGGGAAGGGGAAAGGAAGGGGAATATGTCCAGAGGTTCCCTGGTGACCATGTGAGATGTTTGGGTGCAGGAGGCAGACTTTGAGAACCCTTTCTCATCTCCCTTGTTCTCTCCTGGAGGGCTGGAAGTGTGAACTGACACCAATAAAGCACAGGCCCTTATAAATGGGAACCAGCAGAGAGGAGACTTGGGTCACAGTTTGCAACCTCCTGCACAGCAGGGGCCAGGAGTCTTTGAAATGCAATCCAAAGCCAGACTGCTCCTTTTTAAGCCTTCCTTGAAGTTGTTAATAAACCAAATTTGGAGGAATTCTTTCTCACTATGAGGAAAAATATAATTTTAGTAATCTTTAAAGAAAGTCCTTGTTCCCTTGGCCTGTAATTCCACCGTATCTAGTACTTTGGAGGAAGGTCAACATTAAGTGAAACCAAGCCTGTAGTAATTTTTAGGAGCAGGGCATACCCAGTGAATTGTGAAAAATACAGGGATTAATATATAGGTCTTAAACCTTAGGGAAACACTTTGGACTTCTATAGGCAGCTTAATCTAATCTAAAGGGTGGGCATGGTTCTAAATGTATTTTCTAGTGAGCTCTATGCTCCTGGAAGCAGTAGAGAAAATTGCTTGACCAGCTAATGGGATTAGCCAACCACATTCAAAGGTTTACAGTCCACTATGGAGCATCTAATTGAGTAAGATGGATATTTCTAATATTCATTGCTTTAATTTTTATGTTTTATTAAAGTATGAAAGGTTCAGTGCCTGCTTGTAAGATAGCTGGAAGGTCTCCTGAGAGAGGGATTGTTTAGGGTAAAATAAACCAGAAAGACAGTAAAAAGTGGCAGAGAAGAAAATGTTCTGAGAGCTTCTATTATGCTAGGGGTGTTTGTGCATCTATACAAATTACTCAACTGGACCATATTACCTTCCTGTGATGGTGTCATTGATGTGGGAGGAAATTGTGACTTAAGAAGCTAGAATAAAGGATTATGGAAATAATAACTGTTGTTAGAATTATCTGAAAATGCAGCTGGTTTTCCCTATTTACAGCTGTTGTAGTGCTTGTAAGAAGACACAAAATGCAAAGACCACATGCCGAATCTTCCTGTGCAGGATTCTGGCTGCTGTAGGAGTAGAAGGATGGTTCTCCCTGCCCTTTCTTCCTTTCCACCATGTCTTCTCTATGACCTTGGTGTCTGAACAAAAAGTAGCTGTAAATGCATCTCTGTGTCCTTATTGCCTCTGGCCTGAGTGCCAGCTGGGGTGACAATGTCAGTGTTTCTGTGCAGGGTTTGGGACTGAGGGTGCCCTGCTGCCTGAAGCAGCCTGGCCTGCAGGCACCCAGCACAGCTGAGCATCCTCTGCCTCAGCCAGACCCCAGGCACTGATATCAGCCTGGCCTGCAGGCACCCAGCACAGCTGAGCATCCTCTGCCTCAGCCAGACCCCAGGCACTGATATCAGCCTGGCCTGCAGGCACCCAGCACAGCTGAGCATCCTCTGCCTCAGCCAGACCCCAGGCACTGATTTCAGGCTGATACCAAGGCCTGAGGTGTCAGACCCCCAGTCTGAGTCATTTTAAGTCTTTTCCAGTCCAGTAAGCTGTCAAGGGACAGGGACAGCTGCGAGTAGAGAAAAGCAAACCCCAAGTACAAACTGTTCCTCGCTCCTGAGAGCAGCACCAGAGGGGAATCAAGCATTCCCACACGTGCAGTGGGATGGCCAGAACTGTGGGAAGTCATGGCAGGCCTGCAGGGAAAGAGGACTCCTTGCAATCAGCTCTATCTGAGCATTCCCAAATCTTCTGGGTGGGAGAGCCAGACTGCTGTGTGTGCACTGAGGCACTTCTTGCTCAGTTCTGAACAGGTGAGGGAAAGGGCACACAGAAATGTGCATTTAACATCTCCAGTGGCACATTGTCCAAGTAAGGATTGAAACAAGCGTGCTACAGGCCTTAGGAAAGAAAGAAACAGATTTGAACAGAATCTGTAAGATACTTATGCCATAAAGGCATAAGAAGTCATCCTGATAATGAACATACAGAAGGTTGCAAAGATAGTGGGGAATTAACCCCATTAACTCGAAGGGGGAAACAAAAGCATGTGCCAATAAATATTTACTCTCCTTCTGGTATTTGAAAGTGTTCTTATGTGCAGAGCAAACTGAAATCTTTTCTGTGGGATTTTGTAGAAGTAATATTAATATTAACTTTGTGTCTTTGTTGCTTTACTTTATTTCTTTGAAACAAGTAGTAAATTTACCATTGCAAAAATGAGATTTTTTTTTTCAGTTGTAAAATTTATCTCAGCTCATTTGTCATGAAAATTTGCCCCTTAGGACTAGTTTGAACAGTATCCCAGGTGTTTAATGTTGTTCACCTAATGAAGGCACAACTCATGAAAACAACTATTGAACTGTGGTACACTTCATGAATACTGAGGAGGCATTCAATTTTAAAATGCATGTAGTGGTAACTGGGTCTATAAACTGCTGCTCCTGAAGCCTCAATGCTGGATGCATATTTCTCCAAATGAACGTTTTTCACTTGCATGTTTTTCTATTTACTGAAGCAGTTTGTAGATCTCCATTTAGCTTCATCAAGCTGCAGAGAGTACAGTTATAATTAGTTTGGCCGTGGAGGGCTTGGCAGATTTTTTTGTGAAATACTCTACTTCATAACATGCCTTACTAGTCACAATTCTGTCCTCTTAAATAAGAGGAAATGAATCGTAGTTGGATGCAAATAATGTAGGAGAAGAGGTACAGAGCAAAGAAAGAAGGCTTTTATATCCAGGTGTGAGGGCCTGCTGTGCATCACACTTTGTTAAAAGAGCACGCTGTGTGAAGAGGAGGCAGGGATATTGGGTGGATGAGGAGAAACCTGCTGAAATGTGTCCAAAAGGAGTTTTAAAAAAAGAAAAACCCTGACCCAGTTGCACCCTTTAGAGAGGAAGGGAAGCAAATAAAAGGATCTGTGTAGACACTGAGCACCACAGGAACAGCTTCTGCCAAGGCAGAACAGGAGATCTCCTGCACAAATGTGCCATTGAGATGCTCCAGCAAAGCTGCAGGTTCTGGGAAGAGAGTATGCCTGGAGTGCCTGCCCTAGAGGATGTCGTGGGGTCAAGCTGCTGTTGAAACGAGATGTCACCCTTACTACAGGGGAGCTGCAGCTCTGTCAGTCATGGCCTGAAAACAGAAAGTTTGTATTCCAGGGAGCTGAAATGAAATCGCTGTCATTGTCTGCCACCCTGATGACAAGCCCACTTTTCCTTTCTTTTTTCCTTTTTTTTAAGCTTCATTTTGCAGTGCCTGGCCCAAAGGCAGGGGGATTTTGCTCTCTTCTCTGAGCTGATGTTGCTTAGCTCTACTAAAAATGCGTATCAGCATTTGCCAGACGCAAATCATTGTTCTTGACAGATTATGCAACTTGGATTATAAAAATCCAATGTTTTTCTCTTTCTGTCTGAAAATTCGCAACTTGCCAGCATGGTGGGAGGCATTAGTGTTCTCATTTAAATCTGAGAATTAAGCATATTTTCAAATTTAGGCTGGCTAAAAGTAAGAGTTCTGTTCTGAGAAAAAATGGTTGATGTGCTTCTTCCTGTTGTTGCTGAAATGGCTGTTGAATTTCTCATTAAAAATCACCGTGAGTGTGTAAGGCAGCACAAAACAGTCAGGATACTCATAGCAGGAGACAGGTCTCTGTGCAGAATTACCAGGCTCCAAATAAATGCTCAGATGCCCATATTTTTGACTGATCTGAGATCACTTAGAGTCTGGATTCTCAATTTTTCTTTTATTTTATTTTTAACTAGTAATTGTTTTGTAACCCTGAAAAACATTTACTTGTGAACCATCACTAACTGCATCAGAAAAATAAAAAAGAATGCCAGATAGCTCTATTCTTCAACTTTTACTGTATCCCAAAATAGCTCTAGACCTCATTCTGCTCTGAGATCTGCAGTGCACATCTCTGCTCTGATATGCTGCTCTCTGTCCTGTATTTTTAGGGAAACCAGTAGGAGCTCAGAGTATGTGGGACTGCAGAATCCTTGCTGACCTGAGACTAGGTTTTCTTTCTGTGTTTGAAATATATGTGCTGCTGTGTTATTAAAAATGACTGAAAATTTTCATTCTTGTTGCAACCAGGTGGTCAGCGTTTTGCATTTAGCCCTTTGTGTTTCCACTCAAAGAGCAAAGATGAACTCCTGATTCTGGGGATTTATTTTACTTTTGTTTTTATATTGAGGCTGCCTTGTATGAACACTGCAGATTCACTACATGGTGTCACCTCTGCCATGATTCCTGTGGCTGAGATACAAGCAGATTTTTATTTAAAGAGCCTAAACGACCAGATTTGGTAAATAATGTGTCTCATGTATTGTAATGGTGAAAAGTGAAATTGTGAGCTGGTGAAGAAATCTTAGTGGCAGATCAAATTTCTTAGCTGTTGTGCTTGAAAGCCAGACACTTAACATCATTTTAATGCAGTTTTTGTGTTTGAATTGATATAATAAATGTCAATGTTGAATAGCATAAGGTCATATTTTACTACTTTGACCACAAGTGCAATCTTCCAGGATTCAGTTTTATTACTATTATAACAGTCAAGCTGGAGAAGGTCACCAATATATCTTTCAATATGAAGTAACATATGAATGAATAGTTTATACCAACTTTATTCTCTGCAATGTGCTGTGAGCTGTATTGACAAGGACCTGCCTGGGATATATTCTCTGTAACTCTGGAGCTGCAGTAATCGTGTATTGCTTATGATCATTAGGGCCTTAGTCTTTGCTAAGAAATGAACCTTTGAGGTTTGTATTCTGCTACTTCAAAAGAAAAAGGGCATTTTCTTCAGCAGTATAGATATTTACTCTGAAAAGCACAGCTATACACCACACAGCATGATGAAAATGATCCAGCTTTTGCATACATACACTTTGGTTGAACAACAACAGTCCCCAGCAGTGCCAGATTTCAAAGGTAATACATCAAGAGTGTGTATCAAAACCTGTGTTCACCCTCTCTGCTTATAAAGAGAAAGAATAAACTGATCTTTAAAGCTGAAGTAATTGGACACCTACCTGCATATTTACATTGCCTGACATAGTGTTACAATTACTTTTTTTTTTGTGGCTTCCAAGGTGCATTTGTACAAGGTGCAATAGATACCCTTGATTTTTCATTTGAGTGAAGGGTTGTGTTCCAAGTGAGGCCATCTCTGTTACCCTCTGTGGAAGCTCTTGCACTACTGATTTTCTTCTGTTTGGGATTCATCCTGGGGGTTTTTTTTAAGAATTTTAAATGAAATTTTATCATGTGAGGATGAAATGCTACTCAACTTATTAACTTGTATATCTTACTTCCTTAGAGAAAAGTCACCAGTTTTTGTGGAAATTGAGCGTGGAAAAAAAATGAGGGGTTAAAAGGTTTAGCAACAAGCAGCGCTGTACTGAATTATGTAAGGCAAAAATATTAAGTAATAATATTTTTCTTATTGCACATAGTCTGTTTGGGGATTATGTGCAGCAGGATGTATGGATCCCAGGCTCCTTTCTTTACTTTTTTGGGGGCTTTAAAGCATTGTTGTAGCTAAAAAAGTTGTTGCCTTGGAAAACTTTTTTGGGTTTTGTTTTTTTTTTGTATCTCAAGGGTTAGCATTACTGAACAGTAAAACTATTTTGTAAAGCTGAAGTCCCCAAACTGTTTCTGCTTTGTGTGGTTTTGAGTGCACAACGAACAATATCAGCTTGCTGCTCCTGCTGTCAGTCAAGATTTCCTATAGCTGTTGCAGAAGATTTGTGCATCCCATGCCAGAGGAACTGGGTTTCAAATCTTGTTTGACAGCTCTGGAGGGGCCTGTGCTGTGCATGCAGCTATTTTTGTGGTGAAAGCTACGTAATGTAGCACGTTAGATATTTCAGGTGGGTTTTTCTGCGGGCTGGATTTGCACTGGGAGCTCCCCAAGCACCGGGAGGATGCCCGAGGGGAGACACCCGAGGTGAGAGCTGTGTCCCACCGTGCTGCACCCTCCTGCCCTCGGCTCTGCTCCCTGGGCTTGGTCTCCTGTGTGCCAGCAGCACATCCAACCCTGCCTGGGGTTCCCCTTGCTGTGCCCAGGGCAGGGGAAGAGGTCCCAATGCCCTCCCACCCACACAGGTGTAATGGGAGAATAGGGCTGCAAATGTCCCAGCTGTTCAGTCCAGCTTCTTCTCCATCCATGTTTCAGAAAAATATTTTGAAATCCTTTTCCTTGAAGAATCTGAATCAAGGTAAATAATTTTCCTGACATCTGCTTCCACAATGTTTTGTTTGCCATTATATGCAGATCTGTTCTATTGCATAGCACTTGCCAGCGTGGGAACATTTTGTGCTCTGATGTATTCAAAATTATGTTTAATGACTTTAGCCTTCACCTATTAGGACTTTTATTTCTGGAGAATGTTTATAGCATGCAGACAGAGGAAGCAGGTGTGAAGGTGCAGGCACATAAGCTAAACTTCCAAGAGAGAGTTTTAGTTGTTGGTAAGTTTTGGGAGTTTTTTGATAGATCAGTGGCAGTCTCAGAAATGTCATCCTCCAAACACAACTGTGTGCCTATGTGAGTTAAGGCAAGAAAATAATTTTTAAAGTTGTATTTTAAGATGTTGATTACCTCAGGAATCTCTCCTGCTTTGTTAAAACTGATTTCCTTTTGTCCTGTAGGTTGTCCAAGAGCACATTTGGAAAGATTGGAGATGTTTTGATATTGGAGTTCTGAACAAGGAAACACGCTATGAGTTTCAATGCACGTACACATCTATATATCTATAGCTTACACAAGTCTAAAGGAAATCAATTAGCAATTGACTATTGCAGAGCAATGGTGATAGCATCTGGAAGTGGGGAGAGTTTTCTAAGTCTGTGCAAGGCTTTTGAATGTTCCAGTACTTTTTGAGGGCAAAATTAGTCAACGAGGAAGTTTGAGTAATTGTAGAATTTCATTATTTTAGGATTTCGGTAAGTGCAGATGAAAATGCAGAGGTGTAATTTGTCACCAAATGTTTCCAAATCTAAAATCTTTAAGACAGAGTTGCTCTCAAGACATTTTCTAAGTGGCCACCATGGCTTTGACCTCTGTCTGCTCCTGTTGACCTTTAAAGTGTGCTGGAGGGCTCATCCCTTCCCTGGGCCTTGAGGAGGGAGGAATGGCTACCAAATGTAATTCCTGATGCTTCTTTCCTGCTCAGTCCTTGCTGGTTGGAAGGCTTAGGTGAAACTGCCCAAGATGCCCAAGGGCAAACACACTCTCCTGAACAAACAGAAAAAGAATGAAAGCGTGTAAAGCAAAACGAGTCTGACCATTCCTTCTCAGCAGCAGAGTTTGCTTTTAGCTTTGTTCAAACATTGGTTCCCCATTCCACCTCCCACTGGAAAACATTAAATTATTATAAGTGATACTGAGTGTTTCATGCATTTTGTAGTACCTCAGGTCATAGAGGTTGCCAGTAAGTGCAGTGTTTTACTTCCAAGCGTGGGCCTCTTGATGTCTTGGCTGCTGCCACTGGAGGTTTGGGTGTCAGAATTGTGCTACATATGTGGTGTCAGCTCTGCCTGTGAGCACAAGATACAGCTCCATTTCCCAGCCTCCTAATTGCTATTAAGGGAGACAGCAGCAACCTTGCAGCTGGCATCTCATTTCATCAAAGTAGTGATAAACTATATTCAAAAAATCCTTCTCTCAGTTCAAAATCCTTTAGTTTTGGTGACAAATGTTGGGGTATATTTGCATACAAATCCTTTTCTTCCAGGAAAATGCTGATTTTTTTGTTGCTGCTGTTGGTTTTTTAATGCTTTCTAAACATAGTTTGTCTGAAAGTTTTATGAGCCAGTCGTCTTTTTTTTTTTCATACACAGCCTGATGAGCTGCTTCTGGAACAGAAGATACAGAAACAACATTAAATTGCTTGTTGGTTCCTCTTTTGAGGACAGCCTAAGCATGTTTTGCTATAGAACAATTTCCCTTGCCTCTTACAATTTTTGGCTTCTCATCTCCATTCATAACTTTGCTTATCTTGCACATATTAATTAGTAGCACAAATATAATTGGATCTGGCATCATGGCTGCAAGGGGTTTTTAAAATTTTTCACTATTGGTTTAACTTTTTTTCAAGTTTGGTTTAAAAGGTTGGGGGTTTTATTCATTAACTTTCCATTCTAATTGACTGTCCTAAGAAAGTGGCAGTCAAATGGAAATTTTATTTACTCTTTCTGATGGGAGATACGGTTTAAGAGAGTTTAATTCTCTCCTACTGAAAATCTACCCTGTGGAAGCACTTTTATCTCTTGATGACTGGTTGCATGGCAAAAACATCTCAGCCTAATCTATCGTATTCTTGGACACCATTTTATCTCCTCTGCAATCGAATTTGTCTATAGTGGAACCAACATTCTTTTTATCACCCAAGGTCTGATCTTCCAGCTTTCACCTTCAAAAGCACAGCCATCCTTAGGCAGACTGGTAGCTCAGAATGATTTATAACTGAGGAGAACTTTGAAGTTGCTATAAATAACCAAAAAAAGCAGTGTTTTCTACCTTTTTTAGTTATACTGCAGTTTGCTTGCTTATGCTTACACATCTCTTGTGTCTTCCATTCTCTATCAGTGACATGCAGCCAGTAATGACTGTGCCACCAGTTTCTGAGTGGCCTGATAAGAATCCTAAGATAGTAATGTAAAGCCCAGGGAAAAAATGATTCTCAAGTGTTTTTCACACCAGTGGTAAGGATCAGCGTGGGGCTGCATGTGAAATGCAGACACCACATTCAAGGGGACTCTGCAGAGAACACGTTTAATTTCCAGAGCAGCAAGCCTGCACATCACTTTTGCAAGACTGAGCTCTCCAGCTGCACACAGGCATCACTGACATGTTGGGAGGTCACTGAGTGATTCACATCCAGCAGCTTAGCAAGGGGAAGCTGAACAAATGACAGTGGAGATGCTTTCATTTGGAGGAATACCAAATGTTCCTGCTCTTTCAGCCCCTAGATATGGGATATCTACTTTGTGACCTTCAGAAAGAGAAAGAAATTCACATTTCTCAGCAAGATGGCTTTGATGGTGATCATAAACCCCCAAGATATGCTGTGTGCTTGTAATTTAAGGAAGAAACACAGAGATCTGGAAATTCATTTGCAGATACCA
The DNA here is from genome assembly GCA_013400635.1 of Hypocryptadius cinnamomeus. Lineage (NCBI taxonomy): Eukaryota > Metazoa > Chordata > Aves > Passeriformes > Zosteropidae > Hypocryptadius > Hypocryptadius cinnamomeus. The sequence continues at coordinate 8,042 of VYZP01031744.1, read as the reverse complement.
AATTCAACATCAATTTTCTCCCTCACATCCAGGATGCAGTTGGAATACTGTCATCTTTCTTTGTTGGATTTTTTTTTTTTGATTGTTTGTTTGGTTTCAGCATATATTTACTTTCTCTTTTAACATTGATAGCGTGTCAGATTTAAACCATTTTTTTTCTTCCCTCCAGGGAACTGTCTACTGGAAATAAGTGCAGTGACATATTGTTGTTATCAGCTCATATTATGGTAACACAGAGAGTTCCAAACCAAAGATCACAGCCCAGATCTTTGGGGATATGTAGACACACTGTGGAGTTCTAACAGCTACTCAGATCTTGCTCCAGTGAGACTTTTAGGTCTGGGATTAATTTGGAGTGCACAGGGATCTTGCAGGTTGTCCCACTGGTTCCAGCAGTGGAAAGGGAAATATCTACTGTTGAGGGTGAGGTGGGATGTAAGGGTTGAAGGGCCATAAAATCAGATGCTTGCCTTAATGGACATCAGCCTAAAGTATCTGAAAACCTCACACTCTACAGCACTTATAGGGAGCTACATGCAGGTATTGAGGGTCATATGGGTGTTTTCATCTGGAACTTTGCAATGAAGTGGAGAAGGGAGCAGGAGGCAGGAGAGCAGGCTTGAGTCTCTGCAGAGCAGAAACCACAGTCGAAAACACAGAAGATTTCACCTCTGCAAACATCCTTTCATACCCCTTGTATGGTTGACTTTTGTGTTGATCTCACACCTACAAGACATTCAGGGTCTCCCCTTGCTACTTGTGTGTTGGAGCATTTGTTTTTCCCAGAAATGACCCTGTACTGGGCATGAACATCCTTGGCTACTTTCAGTAGTACCAACATAGGAAAAAAACATCAGTGGCTTTCACAAGAAACTGATGTCGTGCAGGAGACCATTTTTAGACTTGGCTGCTCAAGAATGCATGCATTTCTGTGCCTCTCCACAAAGGCTGGCTGCTGCTGACACCAGCACAGGAGGATCTGCAACCCACTGCTTTCCTGGAGGTGATGGGCTAATGGAAGTGACGGGAGTAGAAATGTTCCTGTGGGCAGAAAGCCACACCAGCTCCTGCTGCACACAGCTCTGAAGGGATTTTGTGCTGCATGTGATGGGGTTTGGCCCTTAGAGAGGGCAGAGGGGAGGGGGTAGATGCCTTCCCCTCATCTCCTCCACGAGCACCTGTTAAAGAGCTAAGCATACGCTGTTCTGGATTTGCAAATCATTATAATGACAGACTGTGACAATAAAAAGAGCCATGAAAATAGATCATGTAAAGAAGTCCTGGATTAAAAATCCCCTGGTACACTGGGACATGATAAAACTCCACTAAGTCAATAATCTGTGCATTAAGAACTCCTCTGGTTATGTAAAGGAACTAAAACAGTCTGTTTTTCGCAGTGAGCCAGAGGAAGCGGTAGCTTGGGTATGTAATAGGATGATAAAGAGTGCTTGCTTTTCAGTAGCCCTTACAGTCTAACTTGATTTACAGATCAGATCTCTGCTGCTGACAGTAGAAAGACTGTAATGATGCCAATGACCGTGTCTAAGAGAGTCTCAGTTGTGTCTTTATTCCAAGTCCTCAGAAAGGAAATAATAAAAACAGATAATCACATTAAAGTAATGGTTTCAGATGACACTCACACAAAATAAGGTTATTCAGTTAAGCTGCTAGTTTGTCTTCTTCATTCCCGTGTTCTTGAATATTGCAGGAGTTCTGGATGAGAGTATGAATTTATGTACCGTGCATTGCGGAGCGATTCAGCAGAGCTGGGAACAATGTGCATTAATGACAATAATAGTATTAGAACAGCATCTACAGTGGCAATCATGACACAGGGCCCTGCTGTCCTTATCCAAGAGAGCTTGTTATGCAAGTGGAAAACAGGAAGGAGACCTACTTTCTGATTCCCTCCTCCTTTATAGCTTTCATTGTCTCGGGTGCTTTGTAAGCTATGTGTTTACCATCTCTGCTTGAGGTTTATTTTGCATTAAAAGGAGTGCTTTGTATGGATAGTTTCATGTTGAAGATGTACTCCACATCTGTTTTACATTTTCTCAGCCCTTAAGTATGACTTTCTCAAAAGTGACTCCCCTGGCAGGTGAAGAAAAATGCTCCTTTGGGAGCATGTCCTGACACACACCCTCTCTGTGAACCTTCTCATTGACACCCAGCTTTTTGTGTTAAAGCAGGTATGAAATAAGTTGTCAAAATTAAGTAGCTAAAGAATAGTGGCTTAAAATAATTTCTTTTCATGTTGAGCTACCTCTTAGTCTCTGCTTAAATGCTACACAGGGTCTTTGATATTTCCACCCCAGCTTTCTCTCTACTGCAGCTGAGTGAGGGCTGATTCCCTGCTTAGCTGCGCTCGTGGTTTTAATCCCCAGAGACATAAACTACAGAAGAGACTATTGCTCTATCCCTTTTCCTTCTGAAGTACCTCTGTCAGCCCCCACTTGCCTTTCCCTTGTTTACCCTCTCAGTGTCCTTGTCATCCAGCTATTAATGTTTGTAAGGGTCTCCTGACACACAGAGGGGTGTGTGTGCACCTGGGCTTCTCTGGTGAGTGCTGCAGAACTCCTTTGGGTTTTAACAGGGCTGCTTTCAGTAGTCCTGCTGAACAGCAAAGAAATTTACGTTTACAAAACCAGTAATCAACTCTCTTACTTGGAAAGTCATTTCTCTTCTACATCCACTTCAACAGTGCATTGGCCAATGCGGTAGAGATACACATCCATTATCATGGACTTTGCAATTTTAAGCATTCAAAGGAAGTGATGAAAATACACTGGGATATTTATCACATCAAAAATGTGATATTGCAGGGCAGAGATATTATAGTTTGCCTCTCTGTCATGCAAGTGTGATGAACGGCTCTTTCACAAGGGAGACAGAAGATTCTCTCATCTTTTGGACTGTTCCTAAAGATGCTGATGCTTTAGCAGAGGGGTAAGCCATACCTGCAAGGGGTGTAGTAAGGGGGGCTCATCCTACTCTCATGGAATAGTTCCCTGGAACAGCATAGCCTATCCTGTTGCTTTAGATGCAATTTCAGTAACTAACTATGCAAAATATGCCATAAGCACTTCCAGTTTAAGGCAAACACAGCTCTCCACTGACTTTTATTGCAGCAGTTTCCTGAATGCCCTAACAGAGCCAGGTGGAAAACCAATCCTAGAAATTAATGAGAATCAGGTGGTTTAGTCCCTTTAAAAACTTTGAAAATCCCAGTGTACATTGCAATATTCTTTGAGGAGTATGCTTAGTGTAAGATAGCCTGAATTATCCAAATTCAGTTTTCCAAAGCTCCCTGTTATTCATGTTTCTCATTATCTATAAATTATATTCAAAATTACCTTAATTACCCGAAACCTTGTTTATCCAGACATATTTGTTGTCCCCTGTGATGCTCTGGTAATTGATCTTGTACTGCATTGCTCCAGCTGATGCTTCACTGGTTACGGAATGAAGGCACCATTGGTCTGCCACGTGNTTGGGACTTTCTGCATTTCTGTGTTGGTCACTGGTTATTTTTTGCTTCTTTTGGGCCTTCCAAGATCAGAAGCTTGGTGTGACTCTAAGAATGTGGTTGTGATTCCTGTTACAAATGTAAGTTTAGATCTTGAGTAAATTTCCACCAAATGAGATTTGGATCAGAGGTGGTTTCTGAGCCACAAACTCCCACAGCTTCTCTCACTGTGGTTCCACTTAGGTACCTGCTACTGCCTGAGGCTGTCCCCGAGGCCAGAAGCCAGCAGAAAAGGACAAATCCTGAAGTAAAATACCACTTGCTATGAGGAACTGAGCTTATAGTTGACCTACTTGACATACCCTAAAGGCATTTAAAGGGAATATCAAATGTATGAAAGACTTGTTTAAATGAAAAGTGAGCAGTTCTGAATCTCACATTTCCCCACTGTGGCCCTGTGTCTTGTGGAGTCACTGTACTTTGTGTAGCAGGACTTTGTACTTTGCTGTGCTATCTAGCAAGATTCAGACTATAAGCCTTATCTATATTTAAATTAATAAGCCATATCTATATTTAAATTAGATGTATTGACTTTTAAAAGTAAACTAATGTTTATTGTTCATTTCTTGGAACTATTGCATGTTTCATTGACATGAAAAGTTATTTTAAGTCCTTTCAGTGAGGTGAGAAGATCAAGTAGAATAAAAACTCCTCTGTATAAAAGCTGCAATGTGGTCTTCAAAGAGTGTACTTATCATAGTGTGGAGAGATCCATGTCAAAGATTTGCAGTGATTGCTCTTTGTTCAAGTGGAACCACTAGTTCTCTGATATATTGCATAAATCTGATCTTCTGCATTAGTGTAAACATGTACTGAGCTGCCTTATCAAGATCAAATTATTTAGATAATTTGTCTTATCTTAATGGGGTTTTTTTATTAATGCTAATATGTGGCAGAGCAATATATTTTTAAAAAGTTGTATGTGGGTTTAATAGTCTGAAGCAATTTTTAAGTTTTTATTGTAACTTTATTGCATTTGCATTGGTTCTTAATCATCTTTATTGTTCAGAGCTATGTTTTTTTCCCAAACCAGNTTATCCAGACATATTTGTTGTCCCCTGTGATGCTCTGGTAATTGATCTTGTACTGCATTGCTCCAGCTGATGCTTCACTGGTTACGGAATGAAGGCACCATTGGTCTGCCACGTGCTACTACAGGTTTGTCTTTCTCTGTGCTGCTCAGCATAAAGTTGGTGCACAGCTACAAAGAGTACGTGGAAAGCTCTTAATCATCTGCATTGATAGGTATTTGGAGAAAGCAGAGATATTATCAACTTCTCCAGACGTAACAGGACTTTCCTTGACTTAACTCTGAAGAAAACAGAGGAGGATGAAATGCAACTTCCTAAGCAGCAAAGGACTTCAACACTGCCAATAAAGACCTGGCTTTTCACAGTTCCAGATCCACTGGTTTACTCTGGTCAAACCAATTTGCCTTCAAAATTAGGTGAGAGAAATCCCAGGGAGATTCACCAATTTTTAATCTGATTAATTTACTACTGTCACCCACCATGGATGCCCAAAACAGAAAAAATATTGTACTTTCAAGTGCCATAGACAAAAATGTCAGTAATGCTTATGGTTTGTACAGAACCTTAATTCCCACATTCTGTGGTGTCTTTCTACCAGGTAAAATCTTGTTTCCAGGAAAACTTATTGTCTGGTATATGGCATCCAATAAATTTCAAGAAAGTAAATTTGTCATAACTAATATTTAGTAATTAGTTGTTCCCTCATTATAGCTCCTGAATCATGACCTAGAATATAGCTTCATAATGATCACATTAGTTTTTGAATATGATGGTGCTGCAGCCTTAATTAAGACCAAATGCTGAAGCATTTTCTCACATTATTCTCAGGTGGAGGGGTTGGATCACGAGCTCACTTTCTCTGTTGGAAATGAGGCATTGCAATAACATGTTACAATGGCATGTTGCAATTCCAGCAGGGTTATTTTGGTAAATTGAATTTTTCTGGTGGTACAGGTCATTTGGACAAGACTTGTAGCTGCTGAGTATCTTTGCATGAACAAATCACTTACTAATGCCATCACTCCAATATTTAGGCCAAAACCCTGCTTTTTGATGGTTGCACCCCAAATGTTGTTTGGTCTCTGCTATTAGCTTTGGTTGTGGCTCTTTATTTCAGTTGTCTTGTACATTTACAGTTGCTATAGGGGCATTGATAGCTTCATGCAATTGTGACCAGTTTTGTCATCCATTTAGAAAAAGGATATATCAACTGGAGCAATAAAGATGTAGTTCTTGGCTGAAATGGGTTGCTGTACAGCAGGATTTCTTTACAGGATCTCAGAGCATCACAGCAGTTACAGATGGCATCCTTCTATATTGGGACTTTCTGCATTTCTGTGTTGGTCACTGGTTATTTTTTGCTTCTTTTGGGCCTTCCAAGATCAGAAGCTTGGTGTGACTCTAAGAATGTGGTTGTGATTCCTGTTACAAATGTAAGTTTAGATCTTGAGTAAATTTCCACCAAATGAGATTTGGATCAGAGGTGGTTTCTGAGCCACAAACTCCCACAGCTTCTCTCACTGTGGTTCCACTTAGGTACCTGCTACTGCCTGAGGCTGTCCCCGAGGCCAGAAGCCAGCAGAAAAGGACAAATCCTGAAGTAAAATACCACTTGCTATGAGGAACTGAGCTTATAGTTGACCTACTTGACATACCCTAAAGGCATTTAAAGGGAATATCAAATGTATGAAAGACTTGTTTAAATGAAAAGTGAGCAGTTCTGAATCTCACATTTCCCCACTGTGGCCCTGTGTCTTGTGGAGTCACTGTACTTTGTGTAGCAGGACTTTGTACTTTGCTGTGCTATCTAGCAAGATTCAGACTATAAGCCTTATCTATATTTAAATTAATAAGCCATATCTATATTTAAATTAGATGTATTGACTTTTAAAAGTAAACTAATGTTTATTGTTCATTTCTTGGAACTATTGCATGTTTCATTGACATGAAAAGTTATTTTAAGTCCTTTCAGTGAGGTGAGAAGATCAAGTAGAATAAAAACTCCTCTGTATAAAAGCTGCAATGTGGTCTTCAAAGAGTGTACTTATCATAGTGTGGAGAGATCCATGTCAAAGATTTGCAGTGATTGCTCTTTGTTCAAGTGGAACCACTAGTTCTCTGATATATTGCATAAATCTGATCTTCTGCATTAGTGTAAACATGTACTGAGCTGCCTTATCAAGATCAAATTATTTAGATAATTTGTCTTATCTTAATGGGGTTTTTTTATTAATGCTAATATGTGGCAGAGCAATATATTTTTAAAAAGTTGTATGTGGGTTTAATAGTCTGAAGCAATTTTTAAGTTTTTATTGTAACTTTATTGCATTTGCATTGGTTCTTAATCATCTTTATTGTTCAGAGCTATGTTTTTTTCCCAAACCAGCAAACTCTGTGATGTACTACTATTTCCCATAGTATACCAAGGAACTCCTCTAACATATATTTAAATACAGTTCTACATGTAAAATCCATTAAAGAGTTCTCCTTCACATTTTCCTATTATGAGATACTTACTCTTAATCCAAACACCTCTAAAGATTTCCTCCCTAAAGTCAGTCACTCCATCTTACTGAATAAGGTTTGTTCTGGGCTGGGGGAAATGTCAGATTTTGCATTGCTACAGGTTTATGGATGTCCTAATTCTGTGGGTTTACTAGGAATTGAATGGGTGCCTTGACATATTGTTGCAATGAAGCAAAATATGCATTTGATTAATTTTTAAAGGCTTTTTTTGATGCCCTCTGTGTGTACGTGCATGTGCTATTTCAGTGTTCTCTTCCGTCTTAACTCCTCCTACAGGCAGCATCTGTGAAACCATTATTGTTTTCCTCACACAGGGAAATTGCTCCCATAGCCTTCAAAATTTGAAGAATCGTTCAAGGGCAGAAAAAAAGATAAATGACTGGCAGTTGTTTTTCAGTTATATTAATTTTATTAGTCATGCATTCTCCTGTGTTTTTTCAGAGCTCTGGGACTTCTTTCTCTGAGCAATTAGAGCTTTTGAACAAAGAAAACTTCTGCTTAGATGCAATGATGAATTTAATACCCCTGCCCACACTCCTCAGCTGAATCTGGGGACATTGTAGTGAGTTTTAATACCTGAAGCTTTGTCTGTGTGATTCTGTCTGCTTGGGGCTCTTGATGCAAATTCATGTAAAACAGTGTAAGAAAAGAATAATCCCTCCCGCTGCCCCCCACGGCGCATTATTTCTGCATTCCCTCAGCTTATGGCTGTGCAGAAGGCTTCTTTCATACAGATGCATTAAAGAGTTGGAAATAATAATTTATTACAGTTTTCTGCAGCTGGTTNATTACAGTTTTCTGCAGCTGGTTCTTCTGGCCCCTGAGCTCTCAGCACCCACCCAAGGCATTTTCCTCCCTGCTCACTGAGGGCTGGGCTGGCCCCTGAGCAGCTCCTGATGGAAATCTCCCATGTCCATCAAGTTCTTCCCGCTGGTACCAAGAGATGGTGGCAGTATCTA
>VYZP01031740.1:7202-38215 GCA_013400635.1 Hypocryptadius cinnamomeus | reverse complement strand
AAGGATCGACTTGCCACTCTATATAAGAACATACAGGTGCTTATTCTCAATATTCCAGGATAGATCAAAGAAATTAAAATCAAGAGAGTCATGGTAACAATCCAGAAGGCTATGCCAATGTAAATTGCTATACACTGCCCTGCCCTAACTAATTTCACTAAAAAATTGGCCTAAACTCTACTCCATCAACAACAAAATGATCCCTTTATTTGCAGCATTGGAATGAAAAAATACGCATAAATTAAGAATACTATCTGGTCTCACTCCATCTGACTCTTTCTTTCACCACAGACCAAGAGCAGAGGAGAAAAGTTCAAGAACAAGGGAGTTGACACAAATTGATCTTAAAAAAGGCTTCCACAGCCAATGGGTCCACTGCATCCACAGAATAAAACTGACTGAAAACAAGTGAGGAATGGGGAAGGTTGGCTATTGGTTACCACACACTGACAGTTTGCAGAAATCATTTGTGCAATAAGAAGTGAGTGGATAGGCCAAAAATAATGTGAAGTTGGCTGTTTAAATAAAAAAAAATAAAAACAGTGAAGCAGCAATGTGCAAAAAAAGAAAAGCTTCAGTGAGTGTTGAAGTCATTTAAGACTAAGGCTATCTGGAAATACAATAATGTTCTATGATATGTGATATTGCTTTAAATTCTATTTTAGCCGTACTCACAAGTTACTCCAGTATTTTTAATGGGACAATGCGTAGTTGTTCCTATATATTCAAGAAAGGATATAAGAATATCCAAAATGAGAAATACTGCTAGCAGAACAAATCTATTAGCATTTATAATGTGCCTTACATTACATATAAACACACAGTTATAACTAACATAACCAAATAAAATTGGAAATGAGCTGATGGAACTCTTAGGATTCATCTTCTACTACAGTAAATTAAAAATATGCAAATTTAAAAGGTACAAGTAACTGTTGTGGTAGCAAAAAAACCAATCACATTTTCCTCAATATGAGATATCCTTCATAATTTCTGGGCCAATTTTTTACTGTATTAAAGAAAAGGATCTGAGAAAATGGTCCACCCTCCCCAGGTGTCCTTTTCTCCTCCTTTTCTTTGTACTCTGATGGGAGCTTTCGGCACTGCAGTGGAACTGGAGGAATTGTAATGACTACAGAGCATTTGCACAGTCCCAGAGCTGGGCAGGGCTTCTCCCCATCCTCCAACCCACCCTGATGCTATCCAAGGAAATCTTCAAGTTTGCTTTGGAGCAGATTAACCTCCATTTAAAAAAAACCCCAAATATATATACATTTTTAAGAAGCTAATTTACCAAGGTGAAATGACCAGCTGGATATTGAGGATGCAGCTGTTGCAGGTAAAACTGTTTGTTCTTCACAAAGCAGGTAAATCTCAGAAAGGTTTTACTGGTGTTTATAAAGTTTGGTGGGGTTGGTGCTGCTCAGAGTCAGAGAAGCCCTGGTATGAAAACAATACTGGAAAATATTTTAGGAGATGTAAACAGGGAGGTGAAAGGTGGGCACGTTCCAAGTGAAATCAAGCCTCAGTAGTGTGAGCCCTCTCACTTCCTTCAGGAATCAGCAATTCAGAGTATCCAAGAGCTGCCTGCCCAATCTACCCACAGCACCTGATTCAGCTGGGACACTGGAAACACTCAAATGTACAAGACTAATTTCTCTGCTCTAAAGCCAAGAGAGTCTGAGCACTGCAGATGAGCTTTACCAATTCAGAATGGTTTTAGTGCTTAAATAATTGGCTGGATTTGACATGCTACCCCTGCTGTCTTCAACTCCTACCACATTACAATTCATATATTATGGATATATACATCCTGTTACCGAGGCTAGCAGAATCCAGAAATTAAAAACCTGCACATTGAAAGAAAATTTAAATGAAACATTAAACTCAGGTACTAGTGAGAATGAAAATTATCTACTTACATAACAAACATGATGCTAGAACTATAAAATTCCCTTCTATGATTTATACTACTGCTCAGAATTTCTGTAAATAACACTTTAATAACTACATTTTTTTAATCTGCCATTCAAAAAAATTTTGCTGTATACATACATTATGTCATTTAAGCTTGCATCCATATCATTATTTAATTAGACAATAAGCCCTCCTCTCTCATAGTAACAGTAAATAACATTTATGTAAGATTATTCTGCAGTTTCCACACCGTGTTAATTGTTTTCAGCATTTCAAATTTAGCTTTTTACTGGGAAATAACCTTGAAGAGCTGGTTGCAGCTATTTTTTTATGCTTCACAACAGTCACAATTTTCCTAAGCTATTTGGCTCAAAAAAAATTTCAAGACCGATGTTAACTCAAGGTTACTCTCTCAACACAGAGACATCAGAAATTCAGACATGATATTGATCTATTACCTTATGACAGCCACAGAAAGTTATTGGTTTTGGGGTTTTTTTCTTTTTAAGAAGTCCAGCCATGTGCTGGACACCAGAATTGCAGTGTCCTGCTCCTCAATTGCACCTCAAAACTATTACTTGAACATCATGGAAGCCAGGGGGAAAAATATCTGAAAAGGGCACTGAATTGCACATTTATGAACTGCAGAGTCCTTCATTCACATTATTGTCCTAATAACAATAATCCAATGTACAAAGGATGCTTTTCCTTGCACATGGAGGGGAACTTAGGCCGCACAGAACACTCTGAGGGCTCTGCTTGCTCCAACTCCAGCGAGTGGATGCTCCAGAAGAAGAATGAGTGTCATTTATTTCTATTTATTTCTCAACTGCTGTACACAACCCTCTGCTCTGAATCACTAAAGTTTCCATCAACCTCTGCCTTTCTTTTCAATCATTTCCCTCTCTTATTCTGTTTTGTAAATAAAAGCAAACAATAACTACTTGTTCTGTATGCAATATCTCAGAATTCCTCTTTCTCGACAGAAAATTAAATTTCCCTTCTACACCTGTTAGAAGCCTTTATTATCTAAATACAAGCCCACATAGAAATCCAGATAAGAAAAATGCTTTCTTATTTTCAAAAGAAGAAAATAAAAGCAACATTCGTTTGAATGTGCACAGAATAGCATCTGAAATTTATTTTAAAGTTCCAAAAATTGAAGGTTTGTTTTTAAATCACAACCTTACTGAAAACACTAAATCCTGACATATAGAGGAGGATTCTGTGATTCTAAAATTCTTTCTCTAAGATCTTGAGGTTTTCGGTCTATTTCCTAAATAAATTAAATTTTATACTTCAAACTCTCTTGGTAAAATACATAAACCAAATTACTTCTAACATCAGAAAATAAATCTCCTTGCAGTCAGCCCATGCACAAATCAGTTCTGCAGCAAGTGAGTAACCACTTCTCTTAAATATCTGTTAGCATCTCCATGATGCTGCAATTGATACACACATGACCTGAGGCAAATTTGGGTTTTTCATGCTTCATTATCTACACAACCACGTTAAACACCAGCTAATCAACTCCATTACATTTCTGTACATGGGTGTCTTTGGAAAGGCAAAGTTTGAAAACTTACATTTCAAACCCAGAATATCTTTCAGTAATTAGATCAGAATTGTTATTTTGTTCTTCTTTTCAAACAGACAGTTGAGGGGGGATGGAGGGAGGTATTGACAGAGATTTCTCGATCCCTTAGGGGTTAACATTTGTATAGCTGTCTCTCTTTGTTGGCACAACCCAATTTGAAAAGAAAGAACCATCTGCCCAGCTGTCTGGAATCCAGCCCTGTCTGATAACTCCCATGTTGAAAAGTAAACATTTCCCAAACCCAATGCACTCAGGAAACTGATTCCCTTTTCCTACAGCTCACGACCAGCCTATCGAGCAACACCTTTGGAAGCCATAAAAACCACTGCAACTTTAATTTTGGGTTGGAGCACTGATGTTTCTCTTTACTTTTCTATGACATACTATTTTTCAGGAGTTGCAAATTTTGCAATTCAGCTCATGAAATAGAGCAATTACCTTAAAAAAACTCAATTAATCCAGTTCTAGTTTGTGTGATTATAACCAGCACGACTATGAATGCTCTCAAGGAAGAAGTGATCCGAGTATGATATTGTAATAACAATTCTGGTGTGTAAAAATTAATTCAATAAAAAGCCTATAAAGTGGTAGTAATAGCATGTTATGGAGTGATTATCAGAATACTCTATTCTTGAGTAAATAACTTCAAACTGGCCTCATTAGGTTTTTCCCTAACGCTACAATTACTGTCCAGACTAATTCAAGAGCGGGTAGAGGATACTAAACTACCACATGCTCCTACACATCTGTAAAGAAATGGCTGTATTTATTTTTTTTTTTTATTTTTGTATTTCAGCTCAGATTTGGGGCCTTTTAAAAGAAGGGATGGGAAAAATTGTTTCCTCACGTAGCAGAGAACGTTTGGACAAGGTGGATCCATTCAACTCCCTCATCTCCTGAAGATCTCAAGCACCAGTTGTACAAAGCTGAGCTTTCCTCAGCTTTTAGACTTTGCTGAGTTTAAGACTGAACTAAAGTGCAATTTTTAGCCTTTCTTTTTAAAACTCAGTAGTAACCATTGCTTTTCAGACTCACAAAACACAAATCCACCATTTTTCTCTCAAACTACCCCTCACACTGGCCTGTACTTGAGACAGTATTTTCTGTTGTCTCAATTATCATTAAACAGGGCATTAATAAATCCTCTGCTCACTCTGAATGAGCCAGTGACACCTCATGACTGTAAAGGTTAAGAAATTAAGAAAAGGGCTTGCAACTGTGTAGTATTAAAACAATCTCTATTATTGCTTTAGGATATCTCATGTATTCTCAGGTAAATAAGGTTTAGAAGGAAATAATAATTAAAGTTCATCTGTTTAAGTATCCAAAATTAAAACATCCCTAAATGGGCAATTCCTTTTGTACACCAGTTCAGAAAACTGTAGATAATCCAATCAAAAGGCTGTTGCATATGCAAAAATGGCAGTGAAACTACTTCTCTCTTCTATTTCTTTGGTGTCACAAAATTGGGTGTTTCAAGCAGGACTAATCAGAACACATAAATAAAGAAAAGGAAGACTGCATAGCATTATTTGGTTTTTACAAGGCCTCAATGCAAAGCAGCAATTCTCCATCTGAATCCTGTGACAAAATGTTGGGAGGCATTAGTTTAAGGAAGAAAGTTGGTCTGATTGCAAAGCTTAAATTGCAGAATTTCTTTTTCCAAAAATGGCAAACAGCTTGTACATACAAAAACATAATCCTTATGATGTTAATTGCAGAAAAATAAACAACCATTAGTTATAAAAATGGTTTTTTAGCCCATAATTTTCCATCTTGAATGTTCTGTCTAGATCCAACAGTGTGTCCCACCCAGTCTGTGAGGATACTTCCTGTAAGCACAAATTTAATACACGGTATAAAAATATCCCAGCATTATGAACCTAATCTGTTTCCTTATCTCTCCCTCCCCTTTTAATTACAAGCTATTATGCTGTTCTAGACTATTTCTTCTCATCTTCACTTCTGCATCCTTCCCTATTGCAACACACTTATCTACTCCTCTCCATCTTCAAATAGTGAGTGAAAATTTCCGCACTGAAATATTTAATTTTCCTGCTCCAGCACTGTGCTCTGTCCTCTGATTTCTCAATCCTGCAGCAGCAATATGCTCAGATTTGTATGCATGAAAAATTCACAATATAACCTTACTACACCACATGAAAAGGGAGACCACTCTTCTTGCTTTGACACGATAATTAAATAAGAGAAATATTGCTCCACTGATCCCAAGTGAAACCCTATTATATGTCATCATATATCCAAGATGAATTCTTCACTTGAGCAGATACCAGGTTAAATTCAGAAAAAAATACAACAAATTAGCTTCTGCACTTCATTAATACTGTCAGCTTCACGCTAACCAAGAAAAACCCAAGCCCCCACCACACAAAGAAACCCATTAGGTGACCAAAAAAAATGAAAGAGAAAATGTACTGGAGTTTAAATATATACTTTTTCAACACCATTTTGTTTTAAAAACCCATCAAAACTGTGTGATGTTGAATTGCTAAATTTTAATTCCTCACAAAATAATGCTCTGCTATCTGCCACAGCTTCCAATTCAGACCCACATCACTTTATAGCCTCTTCAATGGTACAGTGCTCTGGATTAAACTTACAGAAAATAAGTATTGTGTTGATTTATAATAAATTATTCCATGGTCTCACACCCATACGATACTCAAAAAAGATGTGTTTAAAAAAGCAGAGCATGATGTGAATCTGAGACACTGAATTCTGTGGAACACTGCCAGCAGACACAAGATATTTGGTGAGTTAGGCAGATAAAAACCATATCCAGAAAACTTTCACAGGTGTGAGAAGCAGTTTCAGAACTGTAAAGTAAAAATTCAGAATGTCAATACATGAATCATCTTTGCACCATGAATACCAGACAGCTATTAATAATCCTCTCCTTACTTGGGAAGGTAAAGAATTCAGTAACATTTCAAAAATATCCCAGAGTTCCTGCCCTCAATTGCTTTCCTGAAAACACCAAGAAAGTTGGTTCATGCTTTCTCCTTCAGAAGTTAAGGATGAGAATATGGAGATTAGGAAACTGCAGTACCACAAAGTTTCATATAAGGTTCCAACCGCTATCACATTTAAAAACACAAAAAAACTCCACAAAAACACCTTCTACTCTTTTTCAAAGACATTCTGACTGACTGGAGAGCACAGGACATCTCTAGCTTTGATATGTCAAGGATGTATAATGCAAAAAGAGACATTATTAAAAACTCAGTGGCAAACCCAGGCTTTCTTCCTGTTTTTCTCTCTTGGAAGAGAGGAAAAATCCTCAGGTTAGATATCAACGGAATTCCTATTGAAAACAAGAGCTTTCATAAGCACTGTGATGTTGTTACTTAAAAAGGTTAAGAAAAACTTTGTCTTTTGCAGAAGGCTTTTGAGGCTTCTGAATTTCATTTTCTTCTTAAAGGTGAGAAGTTCACTTAATCATTCCATAAACTAAAGTTTGAAATATACACTCCTAAATACTTCCATTAAAATGAAAACCCTATAAAAACTATTATTATTTTGATTTAAATGTTCCTGAGCAAGTAAAGAAACACCATTTGATGCTGGCTGGGTGTCCTGAGAAGTTATTTGACTCCTGAGATGAAAGCTGTGTTGCACACACATGAACTGGGGATACTGGGGATTAATTATAGAGCCAGCAATGCTTCTGGAAATTCCTCACCAAAGGGAGGGAAGTGCCACGAGACAAACAACATTGTGTGCCCAAATATCTCTTATAAAATAGACACCAAGAATTCCAAGACAACTGAGTAAAAGAGTTTTTCAAGAAACTAAAAGCTTTGTGTGTTAAAAATCAAGGAACTGGAATTATAAAACACGAAGATTTTAATTTCATCAAATACTGATATAATTAAGACATCATTAAAAAAATGCTTAAAATCCAAACATCAAGGACCTTGAGAAACTTCCCCTACCAAGCTAAGGGCAAATTAAATTCTCTATTACATATAAAACAGGACAAGTCTTGTTGCAGGGGAAGTTCCTGACAGGAGGCTGAATTACTCAGCCTCCTTATCCACCCAAGTGATGTGACTAATCCATTCCTGTTAACAAAACAAACCAGCCACACAAGAAGAATTGCTTCATTCTCCAGCAGGCGAAGGCTGAGGTCCATCACCTGCTGGAGGTACCTGGAGTTGAGTGCTTCACATTCCATTTACCAGAAAGGAAGAACTCTCCTGATTTGTTTTGAAGCTGAGATTTCTATTCAACTATTTCATTTTATAAGTTTTAGTTCAAGGCAGAAGGCAGGTAATCAGATTGGATAGCTGGTGACTATTTAACAGAAACAAGAAAACATGTTACTTTGGATAAATGCAATTTCTTATGGTTGGGGCCTCTTAAAATCACAGCTTTGATGTTCACCTATAACAACCTATTTTTAAACTAATGGAACTGAACTCCCAAGTACAACACTTTGCTCACTTTGACATCCCCATACAGGCAGATAAACTGCACTGTATCTGCATCCTGCTTCTTCCAGACAGCCAGAGTTCTATGAAGGATAACACAAGAGACAAGCTCCCATAAAATCCTGACCCTGTTAAAGTTACTGGGGCTTCAGCTGTATATTGAATGTAGTAGAAGATCTTGCATGAAATATTCCTTCAAATGTGCAGGCCATTTTCTGGGATCATTTTCTCTTGAGAAGGTAACTGGATAGCCAACAAGTCATTAGTAATGCAGAAAGCCTTTTGTAATTCTTACCTCATCAGATCCTTCAACAGGTTGAACATGAAAACTGAATCGAATGTGGTTTTCGGACAAAAATCAAATGGATTTTGATAATATTGAATTATTTGCTGGATTAGCCTATACTTCTCTTGCACTGAAAGGAGAAGACAAATCCATTTCTCAACTGGAAAAGGAACGTTAAACCATCACCTTCAGCGATCTCTTTCACGTTTTAAGTTCTTAATCCTACATTAAAGTGTGTCAAATCCTTTATCTTCCCAACTTGAAACACACACATAGCCTCCTACACTGCACCGAAGGTGTTTTTACTGAGCTACTCCAGACATCCTCCTGTACCTCCACGCCCGGCTCCTGCGCTCAGACTGGGGCTGGAGCAGAGCAGCGTCCGCTCTCCAGCCCTCCGCGTGCGCTAACAGGGATGGCGCCCTGTATCAAACGAGCCTATTTCAATTAACACCCAGGGCTGCGGGGAGGGTCCCGGGGGGTGTCTGAGGGCGGGCTGGGGGTCGGGTGTGGGCTCTCTCGGGGCTCTCTCGGGGCTCTCTCGGGGTCGGGTCTGGGCTCTCTCGGGGGTCGCTCCCTCCCCGCCGCCGCCCCGCCCGCGCTGCCTGCGCCGCCCTCTGCCGCCCTCTGGCGGTACCGCCGCGGCCTCGCACCGCCCCTGCAGCCGCCGCGCTCCGGGCGCGTCCCTGGGGACACCCGGGGACACCCGGGGACACCCAAGGGACACCCGAGGGACACCCGGGGGACACCCGGGGACACCCAAGGGACACCCGAGGGACACCCGAGGGACACCCGGGGGACACCCGGTCTGTCCCCTCCTCGTCCCGGAGGACACCCGGCCTGTCCCCTCCTGGCCGCGCTCGATTCAAGCGGCTTTCAGGTTGCGTTCAACTGGATATGCCCCAGCCCTGGCCGTTCATCTTCTTGTGATGATTTCAGAGCTTCCCGGTACCTGCAGCGGCGCCGTGGGTGACAGAGCCCCATGGCCCCACGGGGTGTAGATCCTTCGACATCGCTCTCCTCCAGAGTTCCAGTCTGATACATAGCTTATTAACTCTAGGAGATTTGGGAACAGAAGCACAAAGTAGCTTCACAGTTTAAAAGAAGTCACACAATGCATGATGACAAGATAAGCAAAAAAAAAAAAATTATCTTCCAATTGTCAGTTTCCTTGAGCTTTCCTTCTGTTCTTGAGTGTTTGTGAGAATTCAGGATTGCAAACTTCATGCTTTGGGTCTCTGATCTCCTGGCTTGTCCTGAAATGTGGACTCTTGTCCTACAAAGAGCTTTCTTTGGCAAAAGTATGAGCTCCTATCTAAACAAAAAAATCCCATTCTAAAATCTTACACTCCTGCTCTTCTCTTTCAGTCCATTTCAATTTTTTTAAACCCCACTCCAACACCTATTTTTTTTCCTCCCCCAATGAAAATTCCTCCTTCTCCCTGCAGCTAAGCACATGCAAGCAGTCTTCTTCCAAATTAAATAACTTTGGCATTTCCTTGGGGAAAGAAATTCAAACCCTACAAATCCAATTAACAAAGCAATAGAATTTTTCTTGAGCCACAGGTACTATTTCCTTAAACTCTGAAATTTTCCATATTTTTTACACTTCAAGATTCTTTCTTTGTAACTCACATGCAAGCATGCAGTCCTGCAAGAGCAGCACTTAATGCAACTGCTGTGAAGCAAGAAGGAAGCTGGACTTTGCTCTCTGATAACCGAAATTCTGTAACTCAGTTTTATCTTAAGAACTGAGTTAATGGTGTTTCCTCCCCAGCTGAGCAGTCCTGAGGAATTAATACCGAGGGGAATGCTGGGGGTGTCTGACTTAGCAAATGTTCAGATCTAAAGGATTCTCATCAGACATCCCTGAAAGGTGACTGACTTCAACATGAAAATACACTGAGAACGCACCAGACTGCACAGAATCACATCTGGAACGAGCAGAAAACTCCACCATCACTCCTGACTGAAGGCTGCAAAAGTGCCAGTGCCTACAGAAGGTTGTTTTCTTGTGGGTGTTTTTGTTGTGGTGTTTTGGGTTTTTTTCTAATGAAGGTCCTAACTGCCAACTCTTCCTCAGCACTCTTAAGACTTTCCAAGCAGTTTTCCAAAACTTGGCTGAGTAATCTCTTGAGGACACAGTTTGGATATGTGTTTACTTCACTAACAAAGGACAGCTCAGTTCCGTTCTTTTCAAATTTCAATGCAAGCAGCAAAGGCTCATCAAACCCATGAAACAGAAAAGGATTATGGATAGCAGGTGTCCAAAATACCATCTACTTTAGCAATCTGGAGTACTGGTAGCAGCAAAAGCAATTAGATTCTGAACTCAAGAAAATTTGCTTTTTACAGCTCGGATAGTTAAATAGTGAACAGATTGACAATGGAAGAGCTGGAATCTCCCTTACTGAAGTGCTTAGAAAACAGATTAAATAAATATCTGTCAGGAATTGTGTTGTTATGATTTATCCTGCCGTAGCCCAGGAGAATATACTGTTGAACCTTTGAATCCCCTTCCAGCCCCCCTGCTTTCTTCTTCTCTTTGAGTCACTGATTTGTGGCATCTGCATCATTGTGTTTTAGTTAATTTATCTTTTAAAACCACACTCAAAATTAAACATATTTAATTCAGCCATGAAGCAGCAGATGATCACAAAAAGCTCACAGCCTTATGGGCATGGTGGGGAAGAGTGAGCCTGGAAGAGGGACAGTCCAGCAAGGCGAGGGGCTCAGAGGCAGGTGTGAGGAGCTGGGAAGGTGTAATGGTGCCAGGACACAGCACTGAGGCACGGAGCTCTGTCTGCCACTCCTGCCACTGCTGGAAAACGACAACACCAGGAGGATTGGCTGCCAGTGCTGAGAGAGTCTCTTTACACAGGACACTGAAGCAGTGTCCAGCAGCAGCCAGGGCTGGCTGTTCCCAAAGGGGGAGCAAAGCAGGACCAAGTGTGATTCCAGGCCAGGGGCTTGCCCTGGCATTCAGGTGCAGCCCCAGAGCACCTGAGCACAGCAGGGAGAGGAAGAACAGGGAGTGGAACTCGCTGACAACCCCAGGCAGGACAGAAGACAGTGACACTGGGGCAGAGCAGAGACAGAAACGGGTTCAGGGACAGCACCAGGCACAAGGCACATCCGAGGGGCCCATCCAAACTCCCACCAAACTCTCATCAAACTCTCCAGCAGGTAGGGACCAAACTCCCAGCCCTGAGCTGAAAGGGAGCTGGGGGCCCAGGGGTGGAGGGTGTGGGTGGAGAGTCCTGGTGAGGCTGCGTGGGGAAATTGTGACCTAATGTCCCCAAGGCCCTGACTCCAAGCCTTCATGTACACTGAGAGAG
Organism: Hypocryptadius cinnamomeus; assembly: GCA_013400635.1. Classification (NCBI taxonomy): domain Eukaryota; kingdom Metazoa; phylum Chordata; class Aves; order Passeriformes; family Zosteropidae; genus Hypocryptadius; species Hypocryptadius cinnamomeus. The sequence goes on along the minus strand of VYZP01031740.1, from coordinate 26,623 downwards.
GCAAAGATGGCAGGGGGACCACAGCCACACCTCCAGTCTGTCAGTCCAAACAGAATTAATCCAGACAGCTGCTAATTCTGACCACCTGAAGCTCTGACCTTACTAAATGCAGACCACTTTGTGTCAAGTCAAAACAAGACTAGAGATGTTAGTATAAAAAAAGAAGATGCCCTGACTAGAGAGCAAAAGCATGTGACAAAACTTCAGTGATGCTACTGACAGTTTTTGTAGAAATATTAAACTACTAGACCAAAAGTAGAAGAAATTCTGCATACCACTGAAAAATCTCAAAAAAAAAAAAAAATCTAGAGCAAACAAAGCCAAGCAAGACCAATAGGAAATTCTTCATTTGCTAAGAACAATTTACAGAAATTTTTTATTATTAAAGACTTCAAATGACTGAGAGGGGTTTTTTTAATACAAATGATGATATAATTGAGTAGGGTAAAGCATGCTTGACTTATCAATAATATCACTTCTCGTGTAGCTGAAATTAAGCTTTTGCTGAAGTACCACACTGAATTTGGCCTATGAAAAGTATTCATTTCATTAGTTTTAATAAAATTGTACGGAATCATTGCCCAATGATTTGAAGATGGGACTTAGCTAAATGAAAACCATAATCAAACCAGCCTTCCAAAACCAAAAATAATGAATTCGTTCTTGGAAATGTTCTTCAGCATCAGTTTCTAGCAAAGAACCCTTTCACACCACAAGTCAGGTCAAACTGCCTGTAGCTCTCTTGCCCTGGCTTAGCAAGTACCTCTCATGTTGCTAAAATGGAGAAAAATGTTTTTTAGAAAAGGCAGAAGTGAACATGTAACAACATGTAATTGCAGCTGAGCTGAACAGAAAACACTTAACAGTAAAAGCAACTATTTTTAACATATTCTACTATTTAAGATCTAACAAGTGGGTCTATGCTCTACCGAGCTCTTTGACAACTGCTTCAGGCAGCTCAAATCACAAACCCAGCTTCAGTGTCACTGGAGAAGAGCTGAGCACTTGAGATTCTCAGCAGCTGCTTCCAACAAGGAGTGAAAAAGCTTGGATAAGGTTCGCTGGAATATTTAGCTATTCAGAGGGCAGGGACAAGATCAAGGAACCTCCCACTTGAACTCTGCACCATGACTGCAGATTATTCCAAGGTACTCAAGACAGTTTTTCAATTCAGAATTTATCTCTGCACAGCCCTGGAGAATGGGGAACAGAGGGAGATCAACAACAGCTGTAACAGAATAAATTTCGAAAAAGGGAAAAAGACAAATCTCCTTCCATGTAAACAGCAGTATGATGGCAAAAGTAACTTTCTTTTTTCCTGGATCTTTTTCAGTTCATTTAGTTCAAGCTTTTCAGTCATTGGCTCTATACTAGTAAAAGCCTACAGAATTTGAATTTATCATTTAATTTTCCTTCTTTTCCTAACACAATGAATGTGACTAAGTCCTAGTTGACAGATTAAGGAGTCATTTCAGTCAATCTTTTAAATTTGTTTTGTGATTTTTTTTCTTTCATGACATTGCTCCATCCCCCCTGAGAAAATAATCTTAATTATTTCTAAACTAAATATCCTTTTAGATATATAAAACTACTTAAAATACAAACATATGTTATACTGAGCTTTGCTCTTTTATTCACAAGTATTTATCTGCAATTTTTCCATCAGACCAAGCCCCAAAAAAATGTTGTCTGAAAGGGAACAAACATACAATTAACAGAATCTCCAAGACCTCTTCAAACATCTGTCTGCTTATAACACAGATAAATACCCCAGATACTTCTCAAAGTCTTCTAAGTATGGTGCCATTGAACATACTAATTTTCCCTGCCAGTTGTACATTTTTATGTAATAAAAAGTAGGTTGATGTCAAAGAACTGAAAATTACAAACCATATGTCACACCAGAAGCAGCTTATAAAGATTAGCATATTTATAAGACAAAAAATGCATTTTAAATAATGCAAATATGAAAACATCTTTTTATTTGTAAAAGCGTTTTTTCCCCAAATCAACCTAAAGCATGCTTTTCTACTTCACTTTTACAAGATCAAAGAAATTAGATTTCATCCTCTAAGAAAGATCTTAGAGTAATATCTGATATTGTGGAAAATGCCAACAATCAATAATTTATCCTTTCAAACTGGAATTCCAGGCTCTAAACAATAATCTGTTTTTTCAAAGATAAAACACAGAAGTCAGTCAATTTGGTAATGGTCATAATGGCTCAAAACATTCCAAGCTGAAAACCACACAGGGCAAGACTGACCTTAGAACTCAAGTTTTTAACTGAAATCCAGTATTTTTGACACAAGCCTATTTTTTCACATTTGTGTCTCAATTCATTTCAACAAACTTTTTAGACCAGCACTTTTTAAACTTTTTTAAAGCCCATTCAAAAAGTGTGAAAAGCTATGGTAATTGAAGATGAACAATTAAAACCATGTGTTTTCAGCAGATGACCAATATGCAAATTAAAATGTTATTAAAACCAAAACTAGTGGACAATTAGCAAGATATGCTTATTGTTATTATGGTCATTAACTCTCAGAGCAGCAATAAATCCAGAATAATATTTGTCTGCCTCCCAGAGATGTGGTTGTCTGCAAAGCTGAGAGACTGACAGGAACTTCAATGTATTTCTCACAAATTTTGTTGTATTCCTTGTGTTGCTAATTTAGCAAACAGAATTATCAAAACAATCATTGAATCAGTGAGGTTAGAAAAGGCCTCCAAGATCATCGAGTCCAGCTGTTGACTGATCACCTTGACCACCAGCCCATGGCACCAAGTGCCTTCATTTTTAATGAAACACCCCCAGGGACAGTGACTCCAGCACCACCCTGGGCAGCCCCTTCCAATGTCTCACCACCCTTCCAGTGAAGAAATTCTTCCTAGAATAACAGGCCAGAGAAAATGGTGTGCTAGTTAAATATATATTCGACCTAGGAGGAAAATGATTTGTTATACAGGAGTCCTCATAAAAAATTCTCCGAGAAAGTTTTCAAAATGTGAAAACTGACTAAAAATAAATTTCAGATAATAATCAAAAACACCAAAAAAAAAAAAACAAAAAAACTGTAAAACTCCCTTGGATGATGAGACCAGTTTTCCCCATTACTGTGGCATTCATTTTAAAAATCTAAGGCCCAAGTATCAGATTTTTTATATTATTAGCACTGCTCTATGAACTAGTCAATATAATAAAGTCTCTAGCAAACTCTGATCAAACCATATTCAAAGGTTTGATTCTTCTGTCCTTATAATTCTCTTCACTTCAACTGAGAGCACTCACACAACTTTATGATGCACCAGTAATAATCTGTAATAGAATTAAATGGGTACTTTCCAGGAAGTCAGCAGTACAGCTACAAGAGTATTTTCGTTGCACCGTTCTTTTAACGTACTATTCATAGCTGAGAAAGTACTTTAATTTCCCTAATTAGCTGTTCAGTAATACAGAAATATGTTAATTAAAATCTATTTTTCTTCTCTTAAATTATGTCATGCTGTCAAATAGATACAAAAAATGAATGAACGAATTATATTTGCAGTATCAATGAAATATTGACATTGTGCAAGTGCTCCACCAGAACTTGCTCCAGTTATTTTGCCTTGAATGAGTTTGCATTGTTTAATTGTTCAGAACTTAATAAACAATTCTGTAGATGATGTATGAGGAGGATATGATATGAATAAGATCCAAGATGGTCAAATAGTGATCAAGACACTATAGAATATAAATTATGAAGAATTCCTCTGCCATTCTGACCACAGTACTCAAGCTCTTGTACCTGCAGCATTATAATCTGGAAGTGTTAAAAAGAGGGAATCCAGGAGATGGTCTGTGCTAAGTAGGTACCATTTTAAAATAGTTTTGGGATGTGCTATTTTAAAGTGTAACAACACTAATCCTTGCTTGATGTGCAGGAACTTTTGGCTTCCCTGCAATCTCAAAGATTCCATGTTGATTTAGATAAACAGGTCAGACTTCCTGGCACCAGAGCAGCTCCAGGGTGAGAGAGACAATTGCAAAGGCCTCAGGACCAGAACAGGGCTCTGCCCTCCACAGCCCCCAGAGACCTGCTCAGAGAAAACCCTCAGCAAGAGCCCACGGCTTTTCGCCAATTCTCCTTTTGAACTTTTTCCCTGTACCTCACAGTTGTGAGATATGTGTTCTATTCTCTGCCCAGGTGGATGGCATCAGGAATTTATAGATAAGAACTCAAGAAAGATCCTTCATCTTCCAGCATGGAAAAAGCCATTTATGCAGTATCTCTGTTTTCTCTCACACAGGACATCCATTCTGCTAACCAAAGTCTCTGCACTAGCTACAAAAGAAATAAATTAACAAACAACACCAAAAAACTCAATCAAAGCCAGGGTAAAGGAAAGCTCTGGGAATATGGAATGCTTGTGTTTACAGGAAGAAGCTTCTACAGGAGAAAAAATGTACATAATGAAATATCATGAATTCTATCCATGATTTTTGAAAGCATGACAACTAGAGGAAATCCTTTTCATTTATTTACTTGCATTTTTCTGGACTGTGAAACACCTAAAAACTGGACAACTCTAAATATTTGTGTTACTGAGAACACATATCTTTCCTCTGGATCTAGGTAAGGGAAAGGCCAGAATTCAGAATAAATTCTGTTTTCTTGAGATTAGGGGATCTACACATCTGGAATTGCCAAGTACAGGCAAATGCAACCCACAGTTCAGTATTGCTGTTTCTGTCTGGAACATCTTTGTAAACAACTAGTAAGATTTAAGATCTGGAAAAAATATCTAATTTTATTAAATAGCTCACACATATTCAGTAGAAGATTGATGGTTATGGCTTTTACTAACTTGAGGAGCCATCACACTGCTCTGTGCAACTTGATAAGCAACATTAGTCAAAATGTACTACATTTTTTTTCTTACTATACATATTTCCTTCATATACATATGAAGATATTGACTCATGTCTTGTCTTTTCCCGGTTCAAACAAAATTTCTGTTTAGAAAACTTATCATGGTTTTGATCATGTCAACAATCTGATTCTGTTTATTTTCTTAAACCTGTTGTACAGAGTCAGATTACGACATAAAAGAAACCAACCCAAAAAAGCAACAAAAAAACAACCATAAAACTAAAATTGAAACCAAAACATGGGACTCCTTGGCTTTATTAAGAACTGCTATGAAACCTGTGTATCTCAAAAGTCAATATTTCATCATAAAATCCTTACATTTCAACAGACTTTTTACCTGGAAAGTGTATTACTTCCATTACCAATCTGAGTGAGGGGACAGACCAATATCTCAGTTCCTGAAACCTGCTGAAACACATCCTTTTCACACAGAATCCCCCACATTTGTTTAAGTGAAAAAAAAAGTTAAATAAGAGTGACAGTAAGGAGAGGAGAGCAGTTTACACATTGATACTGAAGAACTTCATTGGAGTGAATCTGTATAACTTCAGTAACACTTATTATAAACCCCACTGTATACATTAATTCTTCTGCCAAAAAAGTTTTAAAACCATCCCAACACAACTGAAGCTTTTAAATGTCTAAAGGAAAATTAAGAATCTTATAACTGCAATACAAATATTTAAAGCTTGTAACTCTTCAAAACTGTTTAAAGTATAAAGCACTATGCCAAAGAATGTTCCTAACATGTAATCTCTGCAGAATGTAGGCTAAAATTAAAATCTCTTGCTTTCATACATCACATTGTTATATTAGTATAATTACATCTGTTATCATGTTCAGCTAACTCATACAAATCTTACCCTTCCTCTTTATATTAGCTGAGATGGCTCCTCCTACTGAAAGTGTTCACTGCAATTAACTGAACTTCTGCAAGTTATAAAATACAAATGTGCACTATATAAGGAAAATACAATGCCTTTCTGTGCGACATGAATATGCAATAATGCACTTCATGTGATTTCCCACAAATTTAGAAACAGACTTAGTAAGTGACCAGTAGTTATGAGAGACCATCCTTTAACAAGGACTCAGAGAGAAAAGGCTTCAAAGAGCTTGAAACCTGTTGCCTTTAGCTGTTTCTTCAAAGATGGTACGTCTGAGAGCTCTGAACTCTTTGTTTCTGACAGAACTGCTTCACACACAGTGATATGAAAAAGCACCACTATAATTGAAAAACCACAAGTGTTCTGCCTCTAATACGATTACATTTCACAATGCAGATTTATGAGATTCGAGATCTCCATTTAAGATCATGCCATTTCATACAGTTTCTCTGTCAATATACAAGGTACAAAATGAAAATGCATTTACAGATGCAGTCATTTGCTGGTTTGAGCCGGGGATGAGTCAATTTTCTTCACAGTGGCTGGTAGGGGGCTGTGTTTTGGATTTGTGCTGAAAAAGAAATTGTTGATAACGCAGAGATGATTTTGTTATTGCCGAGCAGCCCTTGCACAGACTGAAGGCCTTTTGTGCTCTCACCACCCTGCCAGCGAGGAGGCTGGAGGTGCACAAGGAATTGGGATGGACACAGCCTGGACAGCTGACCCAAGGGACATTCCAGACCATCTGGTGTCATGCTTGGCATGTGAAGCGGGAAGAAGAAGGAAGAATGGGGGATGTTTGGAATGATGGGTTTTCCTTCCCAAGCCATCGTTAATCACCGTTAATGAGCTCTGCTGTCCTAGGCACCTGCCTGCTGAGGGGACAAGGTGAAGTGACACCTTGGGCTGCCTTCTGTTTGCACACGCAGCTTTTGCTTTACCTGGTAAAATGTCTTTAACTCAACCCACAAGTTTTCTCACTTTTCCAATCCTCTTCCCCATCCCACTGCCAGTGAGGGAAGTGAGTGGCTTTGTGGTACTCAGTTGCCAGCTGGGCTTAAACCATAACAAGTCTTAAACAAAAATCATGCCTAGAAATGTGAAATTCAGCAATATATGCATCTAAATCACAAAAATACTCTGTCTACAAAAATGAGAACAGTTAAAGAACTTCTGACCAGCATCAGAAATGGGACTTCAGAAGCCTTGAACACACTGAAGACTTCAAAAAACCCCCAATATATCAATCACTACCGACAGTTCTTCATCTGTACAGTACATTCTACTGCCAACTTACTACATGAGTTCTGAGTAGCTGAGTCTGGTCTTCTATTTGCCTTGATGCAGCATCTAAACAAGCAGGCAAACACAGTTTTTTCAGCATGTAGCCACTTCTCCAGCATTTTGAGACAGCTGAGACTGCTGGATGTCTGGAAGAGAGCTGCAAATGTGTATGAAGGCAACATTCGCCTTTCACTCAGAACAGAAGATTTGACTGAATTATGAGAACACCGTATCTGGCAACTCTAGTACTGGTTTGGAGAGCTTTTCAGTCAAGGTACTCATGTGCTTAGAACTGCACTGTAACTTTTATCTTGTCTTGTACTTATTTGCTGTCTTTTCCAAGCTTCTCATCTATATATATATATATATCCCCATTTTCTTTGTCACATGTTTAAAGTTCCGACAGAAGTCTTCTGGTAACGGCACAGATCTGGATGTTAATGAAATGAGTGACAACTGGGTGCATTGCACATGCCCAACACCAACACTCACTAATTGGTTACAGAAAATGTGCAATATGCCATAATTTACCAAAGCACCAATGCCTAATCACTTCACACTGCAATGAATTTCAAGCAAACATGAGTAATTAAGCCATTAGTTTTAATAAAGTGACAGCTAGCACTTACTCCACTCTAGTGCCCATTTGCACAGAAGTTGATTTAGCAGTGTTTATAATGTCCTGTAGCTCTATAGAAAGGCTCTTAGAACATGAAGAATTCTTTCAAGGTTTGTGACACATATGAAAATTTGTTCACATATTAAGTGTGGAAATCCAAAATTACTCAGCATCTCCTTTTTTATATACTACATGAAAACTTCTACTCCACTTGTCAATTATATGGATGAGAACTGTCCATATCTGCCCATGGGATCACTTGCAGAGCCATCTTGTCTTTTCTAAGTGGCTGCTCCAGTATTTTTTTATATGCTGGAGTTGAACCATTTGAAAAATATTAAAAAAAAAAGTTTTTGATTTGACCTGAACTTCCTTAACAGAATCAGTAAGATTTTTACTCTTTGAGTTTAAACAGGCACAACAGTTAACATTGCAGGTTTTTACTGACACCAGTACACCATAAATATATCTTGTTCTGGTTTTGGGTAGCAGAAGAGAGAGCTACATCCAGTATATGAAAGCTGAAAATTACACTCACAAGAAACCTGAATGGGATTGACAAGGCATCATTTTAATTATGATGCATTTACATAGTGAATGTAATGTTGAATTACCAGCACTTAAAATTCTCAGTTTGACATGAGTGCCATTGACTCAGAATTCTCAACTGAAGATTCAGAAAAATATGCTTAAATATTTGACCCATTAAATGCTAATAATAAGCCATATATAATTAATTAAATCTGAGTAAGATTGCTATCAACACTTGTATAGAGAAACTTGAAATGAAGATGTTAGGTACTACATAAACAGCTTGGAAAAAAGTTCTCAAAATACAAGTCTTGCTTTGTTATTCACTGCTGCTTCAAACTTGTGCATGAATGGAAGGTTTATCTTGAGAGTCACTTGAAATTTTTCTGTTGATGATTTCATTAAACAATAGCATCCCTGGCCTATCTTGTAATTGAATTAAGCTAGAGTCAATTGACCTATTCTCCCATTTCCCTGAAACGGAACACCTAAAAGTGAAATTTTAGCCTTGTTCTATGGATAATGAGCAGTAGCATGATTAAGTTCTGTGAACAGGAAACACCTTCTCTCAGCTGACCAATTTTATGAAGTTACTATATAAAATATGTATTCTTTTCAAGAGGAGAAAAAAAACCCAGAACAAAACACTGACCTTTCATTAGTTCTTAAAAGCTAAGAACCTTGTAAAGCAGTTCTAAGAGAGAAGATAACGCACAAGCTTAAAAATGAAGCTTAAGATAAAAACAAAATATTCTCCCTAGTTAAAATATGGCATTTTAGAAAGTTATGGTTGCACAGGCCAACGCAGGAAATTAATTTATCAATAATCCACATAGTTTCTTCATTTAAGATACATCTGATGTCCTTCACAAATAAACAGTTATGTTTGTAAAAACAAAACAAATTCTAGAGAGAAATGGCAAATTAGTTGATAGAATTTATCGTAAAACCTGGTGCTTGAAGTGGCATTAAAATGGTTTTTCATTTCAGTTACTCCATCTCAAAAACAAATCTAATGTCTTCATGGCAATAAAAATAGCAAAAGGTGAAACACAGGAGCTACTGCTCTTGATCTCTCGCCTCTTAGACTTATCTAACATTTAAAAAAAATGCTGGGATAATCTACCATTAAACAATCTTCCTGCTCATCTGCTCTCCAGATGACAAGGCCTCCAGCACAATAAAAGCCCTGCTTAACACAATGCACGTGTCCTAGAAAAGGCACTCTGTGCCCAGGGAGAGGATCAGGGCGGGATCTGCTCCACATTGCAAGTGCAGAATCAGAGGGTTTAAGCCTCCTCCTCAGCCTGTCCCTGGCAGGAGGCATTACTTGTAGACAACAGCACGGAGGAGCACTAATCTGAGAGCAGAAGCACATTGGGGTAGAGGCTGTGTCAGCCTGAGACAAAGGGATAAAGACAACAGAGGGAAGGGTGAGACACACGGATGTGCACACAAACAACAGCACTGCCTTCACCATGGCACAGCAGTATTGCCAGAGCACTATCAGCAAAGCTGCTGCAAAAGTTTTTTTATGCATCACAACATAAAACAGAAGTGGCAATGACTTTCTCCTCAACAACAGGGACAGCGGGGAAGAAAGCACAAAGGTGCTGGTTTGCAAATGTTACATTCACATGATATATAGGATCTGGGTTTATTCAATCTCTTGAGCGTGAAGGAAAGGAAACAGTCAGAAACAAGAAAAATTTGTTGTACATCTACACACACAGATTCCAGAGGACTTAAACTTATCAGTACACACATTTGGAAATACTGATGCAGAATTCCCTTCACCTCCACCCAAGCACTTCAATACTCCAGCAATGTGTTCCATGTTATGATAAATGTACTATCCTTGAACTGCAGGTATGGCACTGCACCATATATTTCTTTTCCAATAATCATGTACCATTAGTTACTTCAAAGTATTTAGTCATGAATGGCCTTTGCACTTCTTGACAGATAAGAAATAAGAAACAGGGACATTCATTCCCCAATGCATCAGCAAGACTGCAATGACAGCATTAGAACTGAATCTGTGCTTAACACAAGTGTTAGGTGAGCAAACAGCACTAGTTTAACAAAATAATTTTTTCTAAGTGTCTAAACATTGTAAATATTCGCACTATAGTTCCATTATTTCCTTAGCACCTTCTCTTAAAAAGCAGCATTGCTACTGAGTTGATCTCCTATGAACTCAATGCCAAAACCACATATCAAAGCCACAACATTCTCAGCTAATAAATACACAAAATTTGACAAATATGAACCTGAGGATGAAAGCAGTGTCAACAGATCTTCTGGTTCTTTGTGTAATAATGAGTTACAAACTTCAATTGCAGCCTGGAATCAATGTGGGACCCTTCTGGCAACACACACGGAAACTATGTTATCATCATTCTCTACTTTCTGGTCCAAGAGAGCAATACACAACAAATTATTTTTTAGGTAACATGTTAGACCAAGGAGTTTATTAGAAAAAATATATGGCTTAGGGCTTAAAAGACCATAAAGTGATTTAAAGAGACCTAAGGGACATTGATTTATCTACCAGAATCAACTTTCTCTTCAGGCTGCTGCAATAGAGCATGGAAATGAGAAAAACAGGATTAAAGAACCACATTATCTGCATAAAAAGCTCTAATGCTTTATTGTTTATAAAAATTACACTTCAAAAGTTATCTGAATGGTGTGACGTAAGATTGTACAATCCACTTCCACATCTTGCATTAAGTGCTGTTAAAGACTTCCTTTAATCAGAGTTGTTGGAGCTCACACCTCCCCTTTTTAACCCTCTGAATCTGTGCATTAGGTAGAAACACTAAAAAGTAATACTGGTGGAATTTGCAACTTAAGTTGCAAAGTTTCTTTTTGTTTGAGAAGAAAGTATTATTCCTATCATCAGCCTATAGAATTGAGATATCAGAGGGTTAAGGGGAATTTTCATATTACTTAAATTTAGCATCTACCTTATAAACTCGGGTTGAGAAGACTCCACACAACAGAGAGAGAAACTCATTGAAAGAGACTTTCAGAGAAAAAACTAAAGTTAAGTCTTCTAAACCACCTCACTTCACTATTTTCTCCCCAGAAGCAGCAGCCTTCACATATTTGTAAGAAGTCAGGCTGTGTAATTGCCTTGTGTTTTGTCGGAGTTGGAAAACCCCCACAATTAAAGCTGATCTTAGGAACACTGCCAGGGTCATGCCCTGGCCAGGCTGTCCCATCACCTCATTTGCAATGTCCCTGATGCTGGTGTGACCTAAGTCTGTGCTAGTCCAGGCAGCTGAACAGCTGAAAATTAAAAACACTCCCCTTAAAAAGCCTATGGATCTACATTTCTAATGTTAGTGAGGGTACCATTTGTATTGCACCTCAAAGGCATTTCACTGCTAAAACACAATTAGCAACAGACCAGTGTCTGTTCTAGGAATGGATTTGTTATTTTCTGTAGCAAAGCCAGAACAAAAAAACTCTGTCTTTGTAAACCAAAAATACAAATGCTCAAGATATGATACACAAGTATCACATACATGTAGAAGTCAAGAATCTGTGCCATTAGCAGATCCTGCAAACCCAGTCATGTCTGTCTAAAAGCAGTGAAGTTGGTATCACTTTAAAACAAAAGGCTCCTCCCTTCTCAGCCATGTCACCCTTTGATCCTTCTGGGGTTGTGACATTCCAAAGGCCATGTCTGTAAAGGAATTGCAAAGTCTTACTTTACTCTGGGGGCAGATATAACTTCAGAAAGCCCAAGTTCTTGGGGTTCAAGGAACCCCAAGGCCTTTCCATGAAGTTACATTTTTGTTCCACTTGAGCTCTATGCATGGTGAAGGGTCATCTTTGAGGCACGTGCAGCAAAGAGTCTTTATTCACTAGAAAATACTCACTTGATAGTCAGAAATAGAACCCAAATCTCACCAATTACTTGCTCTCCAGCTGTAATAACTGTAAGTAGTCTAATCCAATGCCATGCTATAGCTGCTAACAGTTCTTCCTTTGGTTCACACAAAAGTCTTCTTGTGCTGAATTTAAAAGATTTCAAGGAAATGAAAGATGGAGCCAAGCACTGACAAGAAAACAAAATACTGAAAAACTGATCGGTGGGCAGCACTCAGTCTCAGTTCTGACTGTGTAGACAGGAAAAATAGTAAGTAACAATTTAAACTTAATCATAATGTACATGCATTAAGAATTTGTATTAAAGATGCAAAGGTACCTTACTTCTGGCATTTTATAATCTCTACACAAATCCTATGAAAATTGTTCTATTTCATATGTTTTAACTTCAAGAAAACATGATCTTGAAAATATCAACATATCATCAATTTTTCCTTAAAAGCTATTTAAATACATGTTATATATGTACATATGCAGAGGGAGGAGGAAAGGCCTATTTCTGTAATGAACTCAGCATGAACAAGATTCTGCTTCATGAGGAATCGAATTGCCTCTAGTCAGCCCACAGATTCATCACAGCACAAAGGTCCAGCTGGACCAAATAACCAGTCTATCCAGAATGTGATGTTCAGGTAAAGCTGTACAGAAAGTTGATAAATGCATGGAAATCTTTTGAGTCAAGAAAGTGTTCCAGACTTGAACATGTATGGTGATAAGAACAATAAGACAATAAAACAAATCCCTCTCAGATCTACAAAAGCCCAATCCCTTCACTTAACAGCTTCCTGATAACTCATTTGAAATTGGTTTTTAGTATTTCTATGGTTTGTTTAAGCAATCTTTAAATTAGACAACATTTGCCTTCGTTATTCAAAATACATGACTATGTATAGAGATGGCAGAACCTTCCAGAACAACTTTTCAAGGACACATATTTGCCTTCTGTTTTTCTTAAGTGAGATGAAAGCCACAGAGCAGAGCTACCACAGCCTCTCTCCACACCCAGGTCATTCCTGCTCTGAGCATCTCCTGGCAGTGCATGAACACAATGATAATAAACACCCATTACTTATGGTCTCCCTTCAGCTCTAACAGGACCATTACACTGCACTCTCAAGGAATCATCTGAAACACTGCACTTGGAATGTTAATATTATGTGCTCACAGCTCTTTGAACTTTTTGTAAGAAGTCTTAAGAATAGGTACTTTTCCAGCAAAACATAAACATATAAAGCAAACCAAGAGTTACCACAGTAGAGAGAGTGAGCAGTCGCATGATCTGGCCACAGAAAATGCCAACTATCTCCACCCCAGTTCTATTTAGACTGGGCCTGGATCTACTCCTCCAAATCAATTGCTTAATTATTATAATTATATACACAAAAAATTCAACTGCTTAAAACTAGCACATACTTATTAAACTCTTCTAAAGAAAAGAAACACAAAAGGCAAACTCAATACAAAATCTTGAGTTTCCAATAAAGAGCAACAGAGTATTTTGGAATTAGAAATGGTTCCTTCTACATTTAATTCATAATCTTTGTCACTCTCCAGTGGGTATTGCCCTTGCATTTTACCATCTCTCCATCCTCCTAACAACCAAAATACCCTATGCACATGTTTATCATCTCTGCACCTAATGCAATTTGAAATTTGCTTGAAAAGGCTTCTTACACTCAGCATATTTATAATACACCAGATCAAATATTTGAATTAAGGAAGTTGAGCCCCAGAAACATTTTCATCTATCTACTGGGTCATGGCTTCTTTCAAAGCATAATGCATATCAATATCACCTTAAATGTACATTCAGGTATTTGTAGAATTCTGAATACAGATTTGATTAAGTAGCATAAAAAGATTACAGTTCAATTGCCATATAACTAAGAAAAATCAGACAAGCTTCTCTTTCTTAATATTTAAAGAAACCAGGCTCCTGCTGGAGAAGCTTAAAGCTTTGCTCTGCTTTTATCTATTTTAAAATCTTTCTGAACAACAGCTATCAATCCAAAGAAATATATTTTCAAAGTATTCTTTCATTCCTCAACAAAAGATAGACATTGGGAAGGTACTTAAATCCATTAAGATGCATGTAGAGTAGCCTCTAGCAACTTCCAACCTATTTTAAATAAGCAGAATTTTTCTATTTCTATACAAATATTCCAGTAGTTTAGTAAACATTTTGTACCTCAGTAGGCATCCGTGTTTGTTAATCTCATACATAAGGAATAAATTCCAAAGCTGCAGGAGCTCTGTCTATTCCCAGGACTCTGCCCAGGCATGCAGACCCCTGAGCCAGACTCTGCAGGAGGATGTTCCTCCAAGTACAGTAGGCAGCCACTGGGGCCAAATGATTCACTCCTACCACCACCTCACAAAGTCTAATTTGATAATTATAGTGATTATCAATTAGCATCTCATCACTATTTGATGACACACGATGACTTGAGGCTAACTAGCATCTCGTACATCATTTAATAAAAATGCCATGAAGAGAGGGCTGGTGGCAGAGGCCAGCAGGCAGAGAGAGCTGAGTAAACAAAGGAGTGTGCAACAGTTTGGGGACTCTTACAGGTTAATTTTTCTGAGATGGGCCAGTGCAGACACACCCCTAGTGTGAGGGGGCCCTGTGCAGAGCCCTGGCCATCACAGGAGTGGGAGCTCCATTCCCAGCCTGGGACAGGCCACAACCTTTGTCTTCTGTACCTGGAAAGTCACTCCCACCCTGAGAAGGTCTGCACAACACTAAGGTTCAAAGGGAATCCTTTATTACTCAGGACAATAACCCAATGTACATTTTAGACTCATTAAACTCACCTTAAAAAGGAAAAAGAAAGCAGATAAATTTTATATTGAAATATGTAACGCAACTATCACAAGACAGAACAGCTGAAGACCTAAGCACAAAATGAATTTACAAGTGGTTTTGTCTACAGTTCACCACGAGATCAGCTTTCACACAGATGATCATTCAAGTTTAGAGAATACTCAACCAACCTGTTGCAGCTGAAACTCATTTCTTCTGTTCACCTTGAAGTATAAGATACTTGATCTCAACAACTTTACCTGATCTGTTTCCTAGGAATGAAGTATGCCTGAAATACTTCTTATGTCTTTAATGCTGGAATAGTTATTATGGAAACATTAGCTGGTTATAGCATTGTATTATGATTCATTCAGAAGAGCCATGGCCCATATACTTAGAATGTTCATTTTTTTGTCTTATAAAAAGATTGAAGTCATGTAATTCTCTCATGCATATGACCACATCATTCCATTAGAAACTTCTGTGGCTGTAGCAGATTTTCCATTTTCATGAAAGACTTTTATATTGTCATCTTCTCTCTAAAGTAAATTTTTGCATAAAAATGATGAATGTCTTAGAATCCATTAGAATTCAGAGTGCAAAAAGAACCGAAAGTTATAAATTAATACAAATTTTGTAAAATTCCAATAAAGCCTTCTACATCAAGACCTCCACACTAGTTTATGTGTCAAATAATTCTTAGGAGGACTAACTGTAATCTTTAGCATTATATAAAAATTACAATATATTTTGTTTCTGCATTACATAATTGTTTTATCTTTCATTGTTTCATGTCTTCTACACTTCATAGCTTTATATGCCCCAGTATTTTTCAGAAACAATACATCCTATTCTCTTCCCTTCCCCTCCTTGCTTTAAATACTCTTAGTTACTTAAAACTAACTTGGTGTAGGACTTTTTTGGAGGATAGTTTGTACACACTGCATAACTCCCTGAGATATACAGTACCTGAAATTGATACTACTGCAAATGCTGAGTAATCTGAAATAAGCAATTGAAAAATTATGCTCTACTATGGGCTAAACAAAAGTTTCAATTAACTTTTAATCCAGTAAGGTGGCTAGTTTACTACTAACCATAGAAAAACTGTCACCTAAAATGATTCCTGAATCCCTGGTACCTAAAACTACCTTTTATGATTTTGTTTTTATTTTTAATGTAAGCAGCAAGAATCATCAGCATTTATCTGCCAACATGAAGCATCATATTGGCACCTATCAACAACAACTACCAAGAGAAAAAAAGCAAAAAGTGACGTGAATTTTAATTTGCAGAGATAATTATGTCAGGTATGGCTTGTTTCAGGATAACAATACCCTGTTAGGTCTTGCAGGCCTCAGCAGAAGTAATTTGGGAATAGCAGTGACAGCATAAACAAAGCACTGAGAAAGGTTTATGAGGGTGGAGTCCATATAAAACACTGGATTAAATCTCTTCTGTATCCTGCGGCTCCAAACTTTCTGAGGATGCAGCAGTAAAGCCAGAGCAGACAAACTACGGCAGACTTGGCTTCCAACTCCTCTTCCTCAACACACGAGCCTCATCCACTTCTTACAACTGAATGCACTGTTGTTCCCCCGTGAAATACTTGAAAACAAAGAGCTAAAACACAAAGACTATTCCCCTTCATGGAGTATTAACTTCCGCTTTAATAACTAACTCCTGGTCCCACACGATACAGTTCTGCATTGTCCAGCACACCCCACTTCAGCCAGACAATGCACACAGCAATAAAACTCAACCCAGCAAAGAAAGTGAAAGCTGCGTTTGTTCAGCGTGTTATTTGGCGCAGCCAACTGTAATGCTTCTGCCTGCCATTTATTGTTTACTCTGTCAAAGGATTATTAAGAATTAGGCTACATTTGGCAATTTTTTGAGAAGGGAATTTACATGCAAAGTGACTGACACTTGGTATTTAAAGTCTATTGGTCGACTCTGACCCTTCGTTTACAAGTGACTCATTTGACTGCAAGGATCTCTGATGTGGAAATGCTCAGATACGAATCAATTGCAGTTTTTGTCTCGGGTAAATGTTACTTGGCAATCCAAAAGAAATGAACAATACTGAGACCGAGGCTCACATAGAGTAGTGCTCATATGTTTAAAGAATTCCTTTTACATGCCTGGTTTAGTTCTAGTCGGAGGATTTATGACTCCCCTTCTCCTAATAACTTATCTCAGAGCACAGTGGTTTTAAACACACACACACAGACACAGAGACACACACACACAAAACCAGCAGTTAACTCTTTTGCTGCCTGAAAGAACAGCATGGATGCATTTAAGTAAATTTAAAAAGCAGGTTTGGTGCTGATAGGGATTGCGATTCTCCATGGGAGGTTGGGAAAGGGTAAGGATAGGACTAGAAAGGGAGAGAAACATGTAGGTACAGTTTGCAAATCCCTGCTCCATAAAGAATCGATTGTGTGTAAGAAACGACCATTCCTACATGAATCAGCTCAGTGCGAATTCTGCAGTTTATCTCTGATAAGGATAAAAGTAAAAGGGTTTCTCTGTACCCGAGCAAGATTCCCTTCCTCTCAGAAGGCAGATGCAGCATTTCTATAAACAAAAATGTCTCTAGCCCTACCTTGTGCCAGTGCTTGCAACATGTGGAGCTGAAGCAACAGAAACGCCCACCATCCCCGACAGAAGATGAAACAGAAGTTTAACTTTATCATCATTCCGCCTCGCCTGCTATTCCTTCGGGCAATAATTTCGCGATCCACCTTTCTTTCAACCGCTATTGCCTCACTGATGCCCATCCGATCCGACTGGCTGCCACTCCTGACAGCGCTTTGGTCATCGCTCATTCCGCACCCGCGGGCCGGGCTCTCTGAGGAGGGTCGGGAGCCTGTGCCCCGCGCTTTGGGGGGAAGCGAAGCCCCCACTTGCCAGGATCGGCGGGCTCTTTGATTTGTGCTCGCTCCGCCTGCAAGCCGGGAGCAGCGCTCCGTGTGCCTCCCGCTATGACAGTCGCCACCTAAGTCAATGTTTCTTGTGGAGGTATTGATTGCACCAAAACAATCAGTCAGAAATGTGAAACACATGTTTCTCTGCACTGTCACATCCGATGCCTTCAGCAGAGATGGAGTAAGTTCATGGGCGTCAGTATTTCAGTAAATCCGGATCCTTCAGCACATCGCAAACAGGAGCAGGGAGAAACTGATCCATCTTAGCAGCCACCAGCAGACAATCCAAAGAGAACCTTTTATACCGCAACAGTGATGGAAACTGTTACCCCCGTCATTTTTGTGGAGCGTGGTGAGTTCTCCAGCATGTGTCCCATTCTCCTGTAAAAACCCTCCGATAGAAGTGTTAAATTCTTGCAGAAGGGGAGGGAAAAAAGCGAGAGAAGGAGAAAAAAAAACTAATTGAAAGTACCTCGTTATTCCTTGCGCTAAGGATTTATTTCAGACAATTTCAAGATTAGCCATGCAGACAGAGTAGTCTCCCGATATCCCCGCAAAGCTCTGCATAGTTTATATTAATCCGATTTTCCTTGGAATACAAATCTCTACCGTCAATAGAAGGGTTTGAAGGGTCCTCGAGCAGGTAAATCGAGCGGCTCCGGCTGTGATTCCAGCTCGCTGTGCAGTCAGTCAGCCACAGGCCGGTGCCGGTGTCACTTGAACTCCCCACGTTCTGCCGGAGGTAGGGAAAACCTCAGTTGATCCTGTCTCCCTCCTCGAAGGCTGGTACCGATCCCTTCCTTGCAGGGAGACCACGACAAAAATCACCTCTAACAGAGAAAGCGCTTCTTCTCTGGCCGGTTGTGGACGCAGTAAGGAAGCAGACCCTCAGCTGGACAGTGTCCGGGGTGGGGGGAGCGAAAATCTCCCGAAACAAACAGCAACAAGGTGAAATCCTCCCGGCTCGGCTGAGCCGGGCTCCTGCTCTCCGCGCTGATGCAGCCCAGGGATCCCGGTCCTTCCTCCGAGCGTCTCTCCCTCACAGGCGCTGTAAACACAAGGGGGAAAGCGCGATCACAACAGCGGCAGCGGCGGCNTCACTGCCCTCTGTGTCTTTTATAATTTTGATTTGCTGGTTACAGAACGTGCAAAAAAAAAAAAAAAAAAAAGAAAAGGGAAAGCAAGCGCTGGAGGTTTTATATTTGAACAAAGCATCGGGGTATTGTTTCAGTCCCGCCTTCCGTGAAGGGAAAACTTTCGTGGGAGATTCCCTCCCCCCCCTTGTTAAAAGAAAGGAAGGAATAGGAGTAGTTATAAAAGAAGTGCACCGAGGATAAAGGCGAGTTAAAAACAAAGCACCTAAGCACGAAGTTGATCAAACACCAGCCCCGCCAGCTCGCCCCCGCCCCCGAAAGCCGCCTCAACTTTTCTCACCGCCTCAGGCGGCGGCGCGGAGCGACCCTGCCCGCGCCCCCCGCCATCCCCCCGCGCCCACCTCGGCGTCCCCGCCCCGCGTCCCGGCTCCCCCTCAGCTCCCTCCGA
>VYZP01031719.1:2905-13353 GCA_013400635.1 Hypocryptadius cinnamomeus | reverse complement strand
CCGGGCCCGCGGGGGTGTGAGGGCAGCGCGGCCGCCCCTGCTCCGCCGCGCCCCGCGCAGCCCCGCGCAGCCCCGACCCGGCTTTTGTTTCTATTTTAGTGTCGGGAAGGACTTTCCTGGGAGGGCTCGTTCCCTCGCTCGCTCTCCCTCGCTGCAACAACAACAACAAAAAATAAGGACCTACTGTCTCCCCTCCGCAGACCGGGAGTCCCAGGAGCCGGGAACTGCCTCGCTTTTCCTTTTTTTTTTCCTTCTTTTTTTTTCTTTCTTTTTATTTTTTTCCTTTTTTTTTTTTTTTTTTAATCCCCACTTTAGTTGGGCTTATTTTCGCCCTTTTTTTTTTTTTTTTTTTTTTTTTTTTTTTTTTTTTTTTTTGAGAGTGTGTGTGTGTTGTTGATTTTCCTTCCTCTTCCAGAGACTCGAGCGAGTTCGCTGGGCAGGAGAGGGGAAAAAAATAAAACCCAACAAATACACACACGCGCGTTTTTGTAAAGGGAATCCCTCTTTTTCTCCTGGATTTGTGGATGCACCGATGAGAGATCCAGCCTTCCCAGGGACTGCCATGGCTTACCACCCCTTCCACGCACCCCGGCCGGCTGACTTCCCCATGTCCGCTTTCCTCGCAGCCGCCCAGCCGTCCTTTTTCCCGGCTCTGGCTCTGCCTCCGGCGGCGTTGGCGAAGCCCATGCCGGACCCGGGGCTGGCCGGGGCGGCCGAGGCCGGGCTGCACGTCTCGGCCCTGGGACACCACCACCAAGCCGCCCATCTGCGCTCGCTCAAAAGCCTGGAACCCGAGGAGGAGGTCGAGGACGACCCCAAAGTAACGCTGGAAGCCAAAGAGCTTTGGGACCAGTTTCACAAGCTGGGCACCGAGATGGTGATCACCAAGTCTGGGAGGTAAGAGCCGGCCCCGCGCAGCCCCCCCAGCCCGCCCCGCACCTGCGCGGCCGCGCAGCGCCCTCGCCCCTCGCTCCATCCCGCTTCCCGTCCGTCCCCGTGAATTAACGCGGGGAGTTTCGATCCCTGGAGTTTTTCGGAGGTGTTTCCCCCCCGCTCCTCCGAGCTTTCCCGTCACCGCTCCCCCCGCCTCCCATTACTACTTTTCCGAGCGCGATCCCGAATTAAATTCGTGCACGTTAATTAAGCACTCGGAACCCCCCGCTCCCGTTGTTTACGCCGCTTCCCGCCGCTTCCTTCCCTCCTGCCAAACTTTCCCCACGTCCGGGGTCGTCCCCGGCCCTGCCCGTGGCCCCGGGCCCGGGGGAGGCAGCCCGAGGTGCTGAGCGAGCGGGAAGGGCAGAGAAACAGAGGAAAACAAGAATATGTTTTCGCCCCTTATTTCCCGAAATGGCAATTTTGAGCTCTTTCCCTGCTTTCTGCCACGGTGTGGGCAGCACAACGGGATGAGAAGAGGTGGGACGTGAGGAAGGCTGGGAATCCTCAGCGAGCTAAACGAAAATATGGTGGTTTGGGAGCAGCAGCCGGGGCCGGGCGGTGCGGGAGGCTCGGCGGGGCCGGGGCCGGGCGGTGCCGGGGGCTCGGAGGGGCCGCAGCCGTCGGGGGTCGGCGGCGGGCGGGGGCAGCCCTGTACTGCTCTGGGTCTCTCCGCAGGAGGATGTTCCCCCCGTTCAAGGTGCGGGTGAGCGGCCTGGACAAGAAGGCCAAGTACATTTTGCTGATGGATATAGTGGCGGCCGACGACTGCCGGTACAAATTCCACAACTCCCGCTGGATGGTGGCTGGCAAGGCCGACCCGGAGATGCCCAAGCGCATGTACATCCACCCCGACAGCCCGGCCACGGGGGAGCAGTGGATGGCCAAACCTGTTGCCTTTCACAAGCTCAAGCTCACCAACAACATCTCGGATAAGCACGGCTTTGTAAGTGCGGCTGCGGGGCAGAGCGGAGCCCCCCGGGCAGGGACCCCGGGCAGGCGCGGGGTTTGCCCGGTGCGGGGTTTGCCCGGTGCGGGGTTTGCCCGGTGCGGGGTCTGCCCGGTGCAGGATCTGCCCGTGATCGCCCCGGGTGACCCGCGGGGCTTTAGAGCCTCCTCCAGCCGGGCTGAGCGGCGGGGCCTGGCCGGGCCTTGCGGTGGCCCGGCTGTCCCGCAGCCCCTGGTCCTGCCCGGCACCGAGGGGCAGCTCCCGTTCTCCGGGGGAAAAAGGAGGGTAGGGCTGCGGGCAGCCTCGGGCTCCCCTTGGCTCCCGCATCCCCGGCCTCCCCGGCCTGTCCTGCTGCTTCTTGCCAGCCTTGGAGGCTCTGCGGGGAGAGGAATTTTGGGAGGTGGATGGGGACGGGGCCGAGGCCGTGCGGGGGCAGCCCCGACGGGGCGGTGGCCGGACAGAGGATGTCGCTGTCCCCCGGACCGAGCGGAGCCGGCGGCACCTGCGCTGGGTTTCCGCAGGCGGGTGAAGGGCTGGAATCGTTGGCACCATCTGCCTCTGTTTATATCCCTATTGATGGTGCCTGCATCACCTAAAGGAGGTAAAACAAAACGAAGGAATTAAGCCAAAAAGCTACCAACCAAAATAAACAAAGAAAGGAAAAGGAGAGAGGGAGAGAGAAAAGAAAGACAGCGGAGAGCGCTGGCCATTTGCAGAGAGCCGCAGAAAGCAGGCTCAGAACGCGAGGGGAGCGCGATCCTGGGGGAATGCACGGAGGGGGAAATCCCAGCGCCCCAGCCAGCTCTCCTTCCTCCGAGCGAGCATTTGGGGCGATAAAGGGAAAGTTCATCGTGCTGATACGGTAATTAGCGGCGAGCCGGGCCCGGCGGGGCAGCCGCGCTGCGGGGGCTGCGGGACCCCGCTCGGGTGGGGAGCTCAGAGCAGCTCCGCACCTCCCGGAGAACTTTCTTTCCCTTCTCTTTTTATTTTTTTCCCCTCTCTATTTTTTCCACTCTCTCTCGCTTTTTCTTTTTTTTTTTTTTCATTTTTTTTCTCTCTCACTTTTATTTTTTTCTCTCAAGGCAGGAAACAGCGTCTTTGTTAAATAATACATTGCGAGGTTATTTATAGCCAGAAAGGTAAATCGATAGAGAAGGAGTCTAAAAAATACCTTCTTTTTTTTGTACTGGTGAAAAACTAGTTTGATTCAGCGCTTTTAACGGTTCGCCTCCTTCAATTAAAGATTTCTGATATCTGTCGTTGTCCAAAATCCGGACTGTTAAATCTGCGAGATGAGGGTTTAGCCAGTGCCCATCTGGTCAGAGAGGGATGATTATTTTTTTTAAAGGAATGCAGATTTGCACGCCTGAATGAGACTTTTTGCACCATTTTTATGATAAATCCCATCTAGATTATATCAATATAACAGCGATCCGACAGTTCATCAGCAGGTGATTATTGCTTGGGTTAAAAAAAAAAGGGGGGGATTTTTTTTATTACCTTCTAAACCTAAATGAAGTGATAATTATTTAGACATTTGGCTGACGTTATTTAACAATAATTACTCAGGCTTTCGCCGTCCCTCTACGAATTCTGGGCAGTGAATTCTGCATTTCAGTCCGACCACAGCAGGTTGGGGAATTATTTAAAAGCTATCGTGCAGGAAAGCAGGCAGCGAGGGGCGAGGGGTCGGAGCGGCCCCAGGGGCGCGGCTTGGGGTGTTCAGCCGCTTCCAAAAATCCTCAGCCAAATCACGGGGAATTCGTGTTTTACTAAAAAAACCCAACAAATCAAACTCAAAAAATAAAACGAAAGGGTAGAGAACGGCTTTGAGTGTTGGCGAGGCTTTCAGACACCTGGCTGGAAAGGAAAAAAAAAAGTCTGTTCCTTCTGCAACGTTGCTCCGAGACATAAATTTGCTATGGCTCGTGGTGAAACGCTCCTTTCAGGTCGCAGGAGCTGGCTGGGGCTGGCACCGGCTCCTGCCGCCCCCGACACTCACCCAGAGCCTTTTAACATTATTTTTTTTGTGGTGGTGAGGGATAGTAATTTATTTTTAAGGACGGAAATATGAAAAGCGGTGAGAAACGTGTCGAAAAGTCGCCTCGCGTTTGCAGGGTTGTAATAAAACTGGGAGATCCCTTTTGCTGCTTTATTGCCGTGCTTAACACCCGCAAAGATGCTGTTCTGCCTGCGTTCCCTGACCTCCTTCTTTGGGGACAGATCCTACAATGGCATCAACAAAAAAAATAAGAAATCTCCTTCTCTGGCATCCGCCGGCATTCCTTCCTCGCGGTGAATTTGAGTGGTGTATTTTTCTGGGATGTTTTCGGGAGAAAAGGGGTTTTTTAGGGCGGGAGCTGGACGCGTGGGGCTGACGGCAGCCACGGGCTGTGCTCTCTCACCCATCCCAGACCATCCTGAACTCCATGCACAAGTACCAGCCCAGATTCCACATCGTCCGGGCCAACGACATCCTCAAGCTGCCCTACAGCACCTTCCGCACCTACGTGTTCCCCGAGACCGACTTCATCGCCGTCACTGCCTACCAGAACGACAAGGTATGGCCGGGCAGCCCCTGGCCCTGGCCCTCTCCCTGTCCCCTCCCTGTCCCTCTCCCTGTCCCTCTCCCTGTTCTCACCCCTGTCCCTCCCCCTGTTTTCACCCCTGTCCCATCCCTTACCCTGTATCAGGGTATTTTTCTGTGTGTGCATGTTGGTGAGGATATTTCGGGGCAAAAGCAGCAACAGTAGAAAGGTTAAACCTCAAGCCCTCAGAGTAGGATGCACCCTCATACTGCTTGTATTATTATTGCTGTTTTTAGTATTAACATTAATGCTGTTGTCAGTATTTTTATTATTACTATTAATAATTTCCTCATGGAGTTTGTTGCACCTTTCTGGGCCGTGGGAGTCTTTGCTGCAAGCCCAGGCTCTGAAGAGCAGCACCAGGCCTGGGCAGCCTCACCAAGAAGGTGCCCAGGGCTCTGGAGGAGCCAAAAAATAGAGGCAGATAAGCTAATTTTAGTTGCTTTCGTGATTTAGCAAGTGTCACCCTGTGCGCAGGCAGAGCCAGGAGAGCTCGATGAGGAGCAGAGAGCCTCTGCCGTCCCCTTCCAAGAGTTGCGTGTGTGTTTTAACCCAAAAGCTGACCCCCACCTCCACCCCTGGCTGCTGATGCTAATTGACAGCTCTGTCTGAGGGTCCTGGTGGGCTTGTTTCCCTCGTAAAGTTTATGGCGAAGAGTCACAATCGATTAAAGAGCACTTTGTCTGCTGGCCCGCCGCAAGCTGCGCGGGCCGCCCGCCGGCCGTGGGCCCCGTCGGGCGGGGGATGTTCGGGCCGGGGGATGCTCGGGCCGGGGGTCGCGGCGGGGCCGGGCAGCCGGGCCTTTTCCAGCGCCCCTCTCGGGGCCGTGTTTCAGGGCCATGCATTATTGAGCGCCCTGATGTCGCCGGCCCCAGCAGCCCGTGGCAGGGAGGGATAAGAATAGCTTTTAACCAGCGCCGAGCAGCTCAGTCGCCATCTTCCCTCCGGGGGGCCGTGAAAAATAACTTCCTATCATTAAGACGCTATTAATAATTCAAGCCCAAACCTCAGCATCATTTTTAATAAAGCATGCGGTGTGTTAACGCGGGTTCCGCAGCCTGCGCCGCGCACCCCGGGCTCCCCGACGGCGGCGGGGAGGGGGGCGGCCAGGGCTTCACGCCGCCCCCTCTCTCCTTCTCCCCCTCGGCAGATCACGCAGCTGAAAATCGATAACAACCCCTTCGCCAAGGGCTTTCGGGACACGGGCAATGGCCGGCGGGAGAAGAGGTAAGGGGTGCGCCCGTTCCCCCCGGCTCCGAGCCCGCGGGGCCGCGGCCGGTGCCCGACGCTGCCTCTCGCCCGCAGGAAGCAGCTGTCCCTGCCGTCCCTGCGGATGTACGAGGAGCCCTGCAAGCCCGACCGCGACGGCGGCGAGTCGGACGCCTCCTCCTGCGAGCCCTCGGCCGTGCGCGATGCCCTGCACTCGCCCGTGGGAGCCCTCCCCAGCCCCCTGCGCCTCAAGGGCAGCGGCAGAGGTAAGGCAGAGTCGCTGTCCATAAATGTCCCCAAACGTTCTGCTCCCTCGGGACTGCTGCGTGCTGATTTCCTGTGGGCAGCGAGGCGAAACACCGGGGAAAATAAAGATGGGGATGCGCACAGGGGAGCCCGGGGTTCGAAAGGATAAAACCAGAGGGAACGCAAATTGAATTCACTAGTTGCAACGTTTTTCTCTTTATGTATTTTCTTTTGAATATATATTTGATCCTCTATCCACCTGATGTCTTGTATTTATATAATACAAGAAGAAATGGCAAATGGGCTCACCACGTTAGCCCAGCGTGACCTGCCTTCCGTGAGAATCTCACACTCCCCTAAAAAAGAGAGAAAAAAGAGAAAAGAAAAAGAATTAATACATTTGAAAGAGGAAAAAAGTGTTATAACTCCAGGGCTTCAGGCTGGTAAATGAAAATAAACCAGCATCTCCCACGCTGCAGTTGTTCAACGCTGGGTTTTGTCTCGCCGCACTATCAATCTGCTCTTTAAACTTTCCACCAACTCGATTCCCTGCAAACCTTCATCAAAACTGCAACCCCCCACCCCGAGCTGCAGGGAGGGTTTATTACACCCCTCTCCACTTTCAAAGGCTTCCCCAAATATTTGCCCCAGCCTGCAGAGCTTCACCTCACCCTCACCAAAAGGCTTTTCTCGTTTAGTGGAGCCGTTCAGGCAGGGGCTCAGCTCCCCTCGCCCTCGCCAGCCCCTCGCCTCGCATCCCCCTGCCTCCTCTGAGAGCTCAATGGGTTTTTAAATTAAAGCCCTTTTTAGGGAAGTCTGTACCATACTCTCACCCTTAAAACTGCCTCTTTAACCTGTCTCAACCTGCACATTTGGAATAAATTCATGGTGCCCTGGTAATCAGCTCCATGTAATTAAATATACGCAGGACCATTTCCTCCGTGCTGTCCACTGCCCGCTCTCCTCATCCCCGCTCCGCAGCCCGCTTGGACTTTGCAGCTGAGGAGAGCGATGCTGTAACAGATTCTGGTTCTCCATCAAACATGTTTTTCCTGTCTGGCACTGCCACAGGACTTGCTGTTGTTAATCCCCATTCCCCAGAGTGACCATAGCACGAGGACCCATTTCTGCCCCCAAAATGAGTCTCTCCCATTAATAACGATCGCGGCTTCTCTGTCCAACCTCCCCCTGACACCAGGGCTCTTGTGAGTGACCCCCTCCTTTCCTCCCCTGGGTCCTTCTGCTCTGACCCTCTGCCCCTCCATCCCCTTGCAGAGGAGAAGCCAGGGGCTGACAGCGACACGGAGGTGGAGAAGGTGCCTGAGGAGCGGCCGGTGGCAGCAGCCAGCCCCAGCGCGGAGGACGCGACGCCCCGCGGCAGCCCCCGGTGCCCGGAGGAACGGAGCAAGGAGAGGCACAGCCCAGAGAAAGTCAAGGATGGTGCATCCCCCCGAGAGGGTCCTGGAGAGGGCCTGTTCGGCACACGGGGCCTGGAGAAGGACAAGGTGGAAGGAAGGAGGAAAGAGACGGAGCCAGGCAAGAAGGACACGGAGGGCGGCGGGCTGGGCAAGGAGGCCTTCGCCCCGCTGATGGTGCACACGGACAGCCCCCCGCACCTGAGCACCGGGCACCTGCAGAGCCTGGCGCTCTCTGGCCTCCATGGGCAGCAGTTCTTCAGCCCGCTGGGAGCTGGGCAGCCCCTCTTCATCCACCCAGGACAGTTTGCCATGGCCCCCGGCGCCTTCTCTGCCATGGGCATGGGACACTTGCTGGCCTCGGTGACCGGCGGGGGCAGCCTGGAGAACGGAGCCCTCTCGTCCGCCCCGGGCGCAGCAGGGACGGCCACCCCCTTCCCTTTCCACCTCTCCCAGCACATGTTGGCCTCTCAGGTAAGCCCTGTGTCCCCATCCCTATCCCTGCTGTCCAGTTGGGCCCTGGAATCTCCTCTTCATGTCCTCCCAAAAGGCTCTCTGAGTGAGCGGAGCACTTTGGGGATGCAGGTCAGGCCTGGCCAGTGTCACCCCCAGTGTGGGGACATCCAGGGTGGCCCCATTGCGGGGAAGGAGCTGCTGGTGCCCCCAGCCTCCCCCAGACCCTCTGCAGCCCACAGGGACAAGGGGTGACACACCCCTGAGATGCTACCAGATTTGGCACGGGCAGAACGCGGAGGACATTTTGAAGGCGGCTTCGAGGTTGATTTGAGAAGGAATCTCGATTTTTTTGCAGCTGCTATGGCTCCTCCATAGTCAAGGGCAGAGTCAGGAGCTGTGGCCCTGCCTGACCTGGCTGTCCCCATCCAGCAGCTCCCTGTCTTCCTGTCAGCTCTGAAGCGCTCCCACAGCGCCTGCACTGGTGTTGCCTTTTCCATCTCTTCTGATGGAATACATAAAGATGTCTTTGAACTCCCCTAATTTATCCATCCTGCTTAACAATGTGTTTTAATGCAGTTAAGGGGCTGTGATGCTGCACAGGCAGCGTGCAGGGAGGAGACAGGGCAGATCTCAGACAGGGGTTTGTGCTCAGTGTCCCCAGCCTGGCTCGGGATGGGGTGGAAAGGGCTGTACCCCCTCCCTCAGCCCGTTCCACACAGACACCCCCACACTCTGTTTTTAGGGTGACACTGGGCTGTTCCATCCTTGCCTTGGCTTTTTTTGGGAACACGGCTGGGGGCGGGGGGGGGCAGGAAGGGAGATGCAGCAGAGCAGCAGCACAACTCTTGACAGCTCTTTCTCTCTCTCTCTCCTCAGGGAATCCCGATGCCCACCTTCGGCGGACTCTTCCCCTACCCCTACACCTACATGGCAGCGGCCGCAGCGGCCGCCTCGGCCATGCCGGCCACCAGCGCGGCCGCCGCGGGGCCGCTGTCCCGCAACCCCTTCCTGGGCAGCAGCCGGCCCCGCCTGCGCTTCAGCCCCTACCAGCTCCCGGTCACCATCCCGCCCAGCACCAACCTGCTGACCACCGGCCTGCCCGCCAGCCTCAACCCCGGCTCCGAGGGCTCCAAGGCCGGCAGCAGCCGGGAGTCCAGCCCCCTGCCCGAGGTGCCCCTGCACAAGGGGGGCAGCCAGCGCCCCGCCGCCTCCCCCAAGGGCTCCCTGAAGGAGTCTCTCAATGAACTGCAGAACATCCAGAGACTGGTGAGCGGGCTGGAGAGCCAGCGGGAGCTGTCACCCGGCAGGGAGTCCCCGAAGTGACCGGCGGGGCGGGCAGCGAGCCCTCCCGGCGGGGCGGAGAAGCACTGGTATTTTGTACAGCACAGTATAAATATTTATTGCGGAGCGAGGGCTGGGAGCGGACAGGGAGTGGGGTGCTGCAGCAGAGGGACGGATCCCGAGCCAGGAGGGAGCAGATGGAGCGCGGGGCTCGCCCACACTTCGGCTGTGGGGTTGGGAGCGGCTCCCCCCGCTCCAGCGAGGCCACGGAGCCCCCAGGACCCCCCAGCCCCCCGCTCCAGGCACTGGGCAGCTCGGGGGAGGGTGAGGAGCTGGTGCCGAGACACCTGATGGATGATGGATGGGGCGGCCCCGGCTTCTGTGGGCGGTGAGAGGGGCCAGACCCTCATCTGTGCAAGGGGAGGGGGAAGGAAAAAATAATTTAAAAAGAAGAAGAAAAAAAAAAGATATAAGAAAAGGAAGATGGAAAGAAAACCGCCTCGGCAGCCGCCGCCGCGCAGGGCGGGCACGGCAGGGGGAGCCTCGTGGGTACCTGGGCAGATATTTATGAAATAAATGGTAATTTGTGTAAATAAGCTATAAGGATCCCAGAATATGCAAATTGGTATTAATTTATTCAGAGTTGTACATTGGTGTGTACATAATATTTAGAGTTTAACTCTTTGCATTTAAGTTTTTTTCGTTTTTTTGTTTTTCATTTTACATGAACATATATATTGTAAATGAAAACTATTTAGCTCTTTGTGATTGAAGGAGATATCGGTTTCTCTGTGTTTTAAAATATTGTTTATCCCGCCTGTTCTCTAGGACAATCATGTGCCACTGATAAAACAATTTTTGGAGTCATTAAAACTAAGATTTCAATCCTTTAACGGACTTTTGCAAGAAAAAAAATAAACTAACGAATCCAAAACGTAACTAAAATATTGTTACAGTGCGGGGTATAGAGAATGCAGGAATAAACCTCAGGTTTTTATTTTTCACTCCAAAAAAAAAAAAAAAAAAAAAAAAGTATAATAAATTTAAATATCACAGGACTGTGCTCTATATTTGTTTTAAAATAAAAAGATACATGATTTGCAACGTGCTGGTTACTCGGGTATCTGTCTGTTCAGTTTTGATGAATTCTCACATCTTTCAATAAAAAAAAAAGTCTACTCGGAGAAGNTGTTTCATTCCCGCGGCCGCTCCGCCCCGTCGGGGCCGCCGCTCCTCCGCAGGTGCGCAGCCCTGGGAGCCGCCCCTTCCGCGGTGCGCGGAGGGAAAGACGGAAACGCCCCGGGTTGCGCGGCCCCGGCCCCGGCGGAGCGCAGGGCACGACCCGCGGGCTCTGCCCGTCGGGGCTCGCCG